>CM062293.1:264030240-264189388 GCA_031216915.1 Pictodentalium vernedei
TTACTGAAGGTTCAAGTGTTTTTTGTTTTTTTTTCTTATTCCTGTTTAGTTGACATTTGGAGTTATGGTTAAAGTTTGTGGTTAAAGTTTTTTAGTCAACCTTCAAGTACAGACTATACCCGGTATTTCTTGTCTGATCATCACGAAATGTCATATGCAGGTTTTAGGTCATGTCTACATGAGAATGTCCCCTTTTGGTCGTGATCGGTCAACCTGTATGGCTGCCCGAAACCAAAATCTGAAAATCATTAGCACAGTCTACAGGTCGTATTTATGAAGGGATTTCATTGCAACTTCATAGAATGCCTCTGTATAATGCCTAGATAAGAATGCCCCCGTTTGAGCATGATCTGTCAACCGTGATGGCTGCCAAAGCCCGACACCCAAAAACTTTTAGCACAGTCTGCCAGTCATGTTTAATATGGACAGATTTCATTGTAACTTGATACGATGACTCCGTGTGATGTCTACATGAGAATTTCCCCATTTGGGCGTGATCTATAAACCGTCACGACTGCCCAAGCCCAAAACCTGAAAACCTTTAGCACAGTCTACAGGTCATATTTATGGAGGGATTTCAGTGTAACTTCATAGGTTGACTTCATATAATTTCTACACATGAGAAAGTCACCTTTAGGACGTGATTGGGCAGCTGTGATGCCTACAGTTGCTCGAAGCCCGAAAACCTTCAGCACAGTCTACAGGTCATATTTATGAAGGGATTTCATTGTAACTTTGTAGGATCAATCCACATGATGCCCAGATGAGAATGTCCCCTTTTCGTTGCGATTATTCAACCATGATGGCTGCCTGAGCCCAAAGCCCGAAAACCTTTAGCACAGTCTACACGTCATATTTATGGAGGGATTTCATTGTAACTTGATAGGTTGACTTCATATAATGTCTAGATGAGAATGTCCCTTTTTGGGCAACTGTGACAACAACAGGGGCCCGAAGCCCGAAAACCTTTAGCACAGTCTACACGTCATATTTATGGAGGGATTTCATTGTAACTTGATAGGTTGACTTCATATAATGGCTAGATGAGAACGTCCCCTTTTGGGCAACTGTGATGGCTACAGAGGCCCGAAGTCTGAAAACCTTTAGAATATTCCACAGGCCATAATTATGAAGGGATTTTGTAGCTTGGTAGGATGACTCCAAGTTTGTGGTTAAAAACCCAGACAAACACCCCCCCCCCCCCCCCCCCCATTAGGCTTTTTTTTTTCTTCCCCCCCCCCCCTCCCCATTAGACTTTTTTTTTTCTTCTTTTCTCCAATATGCATTTTGAACTATTTACAGTCACTACATGCGGAACCTTTTTTTAAACTTACGACTGCCGGGGGCCAATTAGGCACTTTTTTTTCTTTCACCAAAAATGCTTGTTTACAGTTTTGGTTAAAAACCCAAACACCACCGCCCCCCCCCCCCCCCCCCCCCTAATTAGGCATTTTTATTTTTTTTTTTACTTTTTCGAATATGCACTTTGAACTATTTACAGTCACTACATGTAGAACCCTTTTTTTCCTTTTGTCAAAAATGCTTTTTTACAGTATTGGTTAAAGTTTGTGGTTAAAAATCCAGACAAAAATTATCCCCCCCCCCCAACCCAATTAGGCCTTTTTTTTCTTTCCTTGAATATGCATTTTGAACTATTTACAGTCACTACATGCAGAACCTTTTTTTAAACTCACGTAACCCCCACCCCAACCGGTATGGCTGCCTGAACCCAAGACCCGAAAACCATTAGCACAGTCTACAGGTCGTATTTATGAAGGGATTTCACTGTAACTTGGTAGGTTGCCTCTGTATAATGCCTAGATGAGAACGTCCCTTCTTAGGCATGATCTGTCAGCCGTGATGGCCGCCCAAGCCCGAAACCCAAAAACTTTTAGCACAGTCTGCAGGTCATGTTCAATATGGATGGATTTCATTGTAACTTGGTAGGATGACTCCGTATGTTGTCTAGATGAGAATTTCCCCATTTGGGCATGATCTGTCAACCCTGACGACTGCCCGAGACCAAAACCCGAAAACCTTTAGCACAGTCTACAGGTCATATTTATGGAGGGATTTCATTGTAACTTGATAGGTTGACTTCATATAATGTCTAGATGAGAAAGTCCCCTTTTGGACGTGATTGAGCAACTGTGACGGCTACAGGGGCCCGATGCCCGAAAACCTTTAGCACAGTCTACAGGTCATATTTATGAAGGGATTTCATTATAACTTGGTAGGATGACTCCAAATAATGTCTGGATGAGAACATCCATTTTGATCGCGATCATTCAGCCTTGATGGCTGCCCTAGCCCAAGAACCTTTAGCATAGTCAAAAGGTCATATTTATGGAAGGATTTAATTGTAACTTGTTAGGTTGACTCCATATAATGCCTAGATGATGACATCCTCTTTTGGTCGTGATTGGTCAACTGTGATGGCTACAGGTGCCCGAAGCCCGAAAACCTTGAGCACAGTCTACAGGTCATATTTATGAAGTGATTTCATTGTAACTTTGTAGGATCACTCCAGATGATGCCTAGATGAGAATGTCCCCTTTTGGTCTTGATCATTCAACCATGATGGCTGCCCAAGCCCAAAGCCCCAAAACCTTTAGCACAGTCTACAGATCATATTTATGAAGGGATTTTATTGTAACTTGGTAGGTTGACTTCATATAATGTCTAGATGAGAACGTCCCCTTTTGGGCAACTGTGGCAGCAACAGGGGCCAGAAGCCCAAAAACCTTTAGAACAGTCTACAGGCCATAATTATGAAGGGATTTCATTGTAGCTTGGTAGGATGACTCCAAATAATGTCTAGATGAGAACGTCCCTTTTTGGTTGCGATCATTCAGCCTTGATGGCTGCCCGAGCCCAAAAACTTTTAGCATAGTCTGTAGGTCGTATTTATGGAAGGATTTCATTGTAACTTGTTAGGTTTACTCCATATAATGCCTAGATGATAACCTCCCCTTTTGGTCGTGATTGGTCAACTGTAATGGCTACAGGTGCCCGAAGCCCGGAAATATTGAGCACAGTCTACAGGTCATATTTATGAAGGGATTTCATTGTAACTCCGTAGGATCACTCCAGATGATGCCCCGATGAAAATGTCCCCTTTTGGTTGCGATCATTAAACCATGATGGCTGCCCAAGCCCGAAGCCCAAAAACCTTTAGCACAGTCTTCAGGCCATATTTATGAAGGGATTTTATTGTGACTTGGTAGGTTGACTTCATATAATGTCTAGATGAGAACACCCCTTTTGGACCCGATTGGGCAAGTATGACGGCTACAGGGGCCCGAAGCCCCAAAACCCTCAGCACGTCTACAGGTCATATTTATGAAGGGATTTCATTGTACCTTGGTAGGATGACTCCAGATTATGCGATCGTTCAACCATGATGGCTGCCCAAGCCCGAAGCCCGAAAACCTTTAGCATAGTCTATAGGTCATATTTATGGAAGGATTTCATTGTAACTTGTTAGGTTGACTCCATATAATGCCTAGATGATGACATCCCCTGTTGGTCGTGTTTGGTCAACCATGATTGCTTCAGGGGCCCGAAGCCCCAAAACCTTGAGCACAGTCTACAGGTCATATATATGAAGGGGTTTCATTATAACTTCGTAGGATCACTCCAGATTATGCCCAGATGACAACGCCCACTTTTGGTCTTCATCATTCAACCATGATGGCTGCCCAAGCCCAAAACCCGAAAAACTTTAGTACAGACTACAGGTCGTATTTGTGAAGGGATTTCATTGTAACTTAGTAGAATGACGCAGTACAATGTCGAGATGAGGACATTCCCTTTTAGTTGCAATCGGTCTACCATCATGGCTACACAGGCCTGAAGCCCGAAAACCGTTAGCACAGTCTACAGGCCATATTTATGAAGGGATTTCAATGTAACTTGATATGATGACTCATTTTGAAATAATTTCCCTGTAACTTGGTAACTTTCATTGACATGCGTTAACTGTGAGGGCCACATACATTAACTGTGAGGTCATTATTAACCCACCCCTCAGCTCTTTAGTACTGTATACACCTCATATTATTTTTATTAAAAACATAGCATACAGGGAACAGAAATGAACATATTCCCAATTATCACAATTCTTGTCTTATTTCATAATCCTTTCATAAACATTGAACATTATCCTTTTCATCAAACACAACACATAGACAAGTTAAGCTACAGTGTCATTGACACTTTCATTATCCCCTCCCACAAGGGTGGGATATAGCACAGAGCTCGCTATGTCTGTCTATCTGTCTGTCTGTCCGTCCATCAGTCCATCCGTCCATTCGTCAGTCCATCTGTCTGTCCGAACTTTCTTTATGCCATAACTTAAACAAAAGTTAATGGATTTCAGTTCTTTTCAGTACATGTCTCCAGTTCAAGTTTGATGATCACAATCATCCAATGTAAATTGTTTAAGTTATTGCCCTGCCCAGCCCCCGCCAAATAGGCATTTTTTTTCTTTCTTTCCTTCAATATGCATTTTTAACTATTTACAGTCACTATGTGCGTAACGTTTTTTTTAAACTCACGTAACCCCCTGCCCCAACCCACCCACCCACCCCCTCTCCCGGGGTGCCAATTAGGCACTTTTTTTTTCTTTCGTCAAAAATGCATTATTATATTTTTGCTTAAAAGTTTGTGGTTAAAAATCCATTATGTCTAAGCATTGCCATTGCTGGGACAGTCGGGCTGCATGCGTGACATCACTCTAATTTTTTCTGGTTACCTCGTCTTACTGAAAGTCAGGGTGAGCTATTGTGATCACTTACCGTCATTCGTCCATCCATCGTCTGTGAACATGATTTTGCAACTTCTCCAAAACTGCTGCACCAATTTCAGTTAACCCTTTACCCAACGTAACGGCCAAAACCGGCCAGCGCTATTCTCAAAAATCGCCAATTAATTTTCATTATTTTTTTCATTTTTTGTCTCAAAAACATAGGTTATGACCCCTCTTTGGAACGAGCTCGTCGAGCTCGTTCCAACGAGGGGTCATAACCTATGTTTTTGAGACAAAAAATGAAAAAAATTAGTTATTCAGGAATTATTTTTGCAAGTGTCGTCTGCTTTTCACGTTAGGTAAAGGGTTAAATTTGAGGTGTTTTTTTGTTCTGATATTGCATTTTGTTTTTGTTCAAATCAACTTGCTCAGCCTCGTAGTGAGGGGGTGGGGAAAAATAATCCCAAATTTTAAAAAATCTTTTCATGACCCAGTGTGTACAATAACTTGGTATTTGGTACTGAGCTTCATTTTGGGGGTGTAGAATCAAGTTTATGCAAACAAAGTTCATGGAGCAATATTTGCCTTTGTAATTGAAAGGGCAACAATTTTTGCCCCGCCCAAAATTTCTATATTTTTATACTGTACCAATGACCCAGACATAGCTGGTGCTAACTCTTAAAAATCTAGGGCCAAACACAAATTTTGCCACCCAATCCCCCAAATTTGCATCTAAAACCAAAGAAATCATGTCCTGAATGGCCCTCCATACTTCGCCTCTACTGAGCATGCGCAGTGTCAAGGACGTCCCGAAATTGGCGCCATTTATCATTCTTTGTTTGGCCCTTCATCAGTTCACATCTGACTGATCTTTGTGTTTGTAAATCTCAGTTTAAATGATGCCAGACACATAAATATTAGAGAAATGGTGGATCTAAGGAGGAAATAGAAGGAGGAGAGGAAAAATGAGTGACAGAAAATAATCAGGGCTGTAACTTAAAATTTTTTAATGAAATTATGTTAAGTTACCTATTTTTGAGGCATGGGCCTGTTGTGGTCATTCTTGCTATAAAGTTACACTGCTTGTTCAGTGTTTTCCTCTCTCCCTTTCCTTTAAGTCCCCCCTTGCTATTCTCCCATGCTTTTGGCATATTTTCTGTAATATTATTACTAAAATTTCTTGGGAGTTTTAGCTGGATAACAGAATGAATTCTTTTCTTTTCCCCTTGTTTACGTCCTCACCCATGGGTGTTTAGTCGTAGTGTTCTGCATCTACCATCTGATGTTCTGCAGTTTCTTCCCTGGAAGTCTCTGTTTTGCATCAGATAGTGTATTATTGGTAACTGATTTCGGGCCAGGGTTATCAGTGCCAGGAGTCATGTTTCTGGTGTTTTTACACTTCTTGTTTACATTGACAACAGCCTCTGTGGAGGGGGATTTCTTGTCTTTGTGTTAGTTTAATCATAACTGGATACATTATTATTATTCGTAAGTGTTGCATTAATTTTTTTAAATATTTTTAAAAAATTTTTCCACACTTAGGCTTGGGATCCATTGGGGCTCAACGTTACTTTTCAGAAACTTGGGCTTTTCTGAAAAAATATTTTTTCCAAAAATTTTTTTTTTGATTTCAATTATTTTTTCTATGTTAATGGATCATGTTATTATGTATTTTTGTTTTCAGGGGTTGGTGCGAGTACTAGGACTTTGTATTCTTTTCACAATGAAAGGATATTGTTCAATTGTAATAAGAGGAAATCTTCCTCTGACTTTCATAATCATTGTATAAATGTAGTCAGTGTACTCGCACTAACTCCTGTTCAGTATGTGTTAATTTCGATGACAACATGGGAAGCGTGTGTCACGGTATGTTAGCGGGGAAATGGCCATGCCGGTCCTTTCTCCGCAGGGTCACTCTAGTTTATCAATCTCTATTTCAGACGAACAAGAACAGGGTGATGTATCCGTGATGTCTTCCAAAAGTGTGCCTCCGTCGTCACAATTAATGAAGAGCTAGCGGCAAAGTGCTCATGGAAATACGTCAATTGCCTAAGAGGTCCCTAGTAGGATCGACGGCCTTTGACGTCCGCTAGCTCGCCCGGTGTAGCGTTCATTCATCGAATGGTTCGGCAGCCGGGTTCGTCCGTTGCGGTCCAGAAAGGAGTTTTGGGTGATGCGAGCACTATAAATCAACCAAGTGCACACCCAGTGATGGCAGATCAGAGGAGAGAACGGAGGAAGCCTATTAGTCCGGTTCCTAGCTTGTCCAGGTCCATCCGGGCTGCGAGCGAGAGAGGCCCCTCTCTCGTACAACAACATCTGGCCCTAGATGTTGTGGTACAAAATGTTTCGCATTCGGAGCATACGTCTGCCGCTCGGGACGCTCCGTTATATAGACAGTCCAGAGAGACTGTCAATAAGGCTTCCTCATCCTCATGGCAGCACACATGACCGCACCTTGGCTACGTGACCTTGGATATCCAGCCAACTTCGCCAATCAGAGAATCCACGGCGACCAGGTCACACCATCCGGTAGCCCGGACACGAGGCCTGTAGACTCTGGACGTTCGCATAAGAAAAGTATGCAGGAGTCAACATACACGGACCTTCCAGCGGCAAGCATCGTAAGACCGCTACTCCACAGGCCTTAGTGACGGACGTGCTATCCCAAATAGCACAACTTATCGCAGCATCTCAGCAACGACAGAATCTCTGTCGCATCATGTAATATCCGACGACGCTGGGTCGGTACGCTCCGCTGAAGCATCAGGTACGGACGTCCGAAAACTTCCGACATGATGGCGAAAGGGATTCGGAGGATTTCGAGCTTTCCCTTTCGGAACAACATAAGCTGCTGTACATGTCATCTGGCTTTATCTTCTAGAGGTTGTTTCGTCGGACCAGAATGCTGCGATGCCAGATAAGAGACTGATAGCGTTGGTGGAAACAAGAATTTTTTGATCGGTTCAGGGACATTGTCCCTCAGTTTCCGACACAGTCCAATAATGTCACAGGAACTTTTGAATTATTGAACGACGCTATATATATATATATGCTTGCTATTAAACAAGCAAGTCTGGTTTCTTGTTCGCAAAAGTTACCGTGATGTCTTTCAAAAGTGTGCCTCTGTCGTCATAGTTAAATGAAGAGCTAGCGGCAATAAGTGCTCATGGAAACACGTCAATCGCCTAAGAGGTCCCTAGTAGGATCGACGGCGTTGACATTCGCTAGCTCACCCGGTGTAGCGTCCATTCATCGAATGGTTCGGCAGCCGGGTTCGTCCGTTGCGGTCCAGGAAGGAGATTTGGGTGATGCAAGCACTATAATAGACAATAGTACACACCCAGTGACGACGGATCAGAGGAAGCCTGTTAGTCCGGTTCCTAGCTCGTCCAGGTCCGTCCGGGCTGCGAGCGAGAGAGGTCCCTCTCTCGTACAACAACATCTGGGACCGGATGTTGTGGTACAAACGTTTCGCATTTGGAGCATATGTCCGCCGCTCGGGACGCTCCGTTATATAGACAGTCCGAGAGACTGTCGATAAGGCTTCCTCATCCTCATGGCAGCACACACGACAGCACCTTGGCTACGTGACCTCGAGTATCCTGCCAGCTTCGTCATTCAGGGATTCCACGGCGAACAGGTCACGCCATCCGGTAGCCAAGGGACACGAGGCCTGTACACTCCGGTCGCTCGCATAATAGAAGTATGCACGGGGTAACGTACACGGAGCTTCCAGCGGCAAAGCAACGTAAGACCGCTTCTCCACAGGCCTCAGTGACGGACGTGCTATCCAAATAACACAACTTATCGCAGCATCCCAGCAAACGACAGAATCTCTGTCGGATCAGGAATAATCCGACGACGCTGGGTCAGTTCGCTCCGCTGAAGCATCAGATACGGACGACCGAGCACTTCATAGGGTCCGACAGGATGGCGAAAGGGATTCGGACGATTTCGAGCTTTCCCTTTCGGAACACCAGAAGCTGCCATACATTTCTTTCGGCATTATCTTCGAGAGGTTGTTCTGTCAGACTAGAATGCTGCGATGCTGGATAAGAGACTAATAGCGTCATTGGACACAAAGTTTTTGATCGGTTCAGGGACATCGTCCCTGAGTTGCTGACACAGTCCAATAATGTCACTAGAACATTCGAATTATTGAACGATGCTATATATAAGCTTGCTACCAAAACAGGCTAGTCTAGTTTCTTGTCCGCAAATGCTCTAAATCTGCCTTTCATCAATTCTAGGAATAAATTTGAAATGGCAGGACAGGGCATACTGAGAGTTCCTCTGCGTCTAGACGACAAGGCTGAAGACTGGGAATTGTCTTTATCGCCGTCTATGTCAATTCCAACCACGACGTTGGAAACGACAATGATGTCTAACAGACTTAACTTAGATGCTTTATCATACGTAGACCACCTTACTGAGGCGTTATCATTACGTCTTCAAGGGAAAGAATTCCAGGATATGATCCTCAATGAGATTTCTTTCAAGGGCAATAGTTTTTCCACGTATAACTCCGCCCTTCAGTGACAAACCTGGAGTTGGTTAGATGTGATGCAGCCCTAGCTACATCCACGCGCGTGGATAGTAAGGTGAAGAACTCTCTCAGAGTCGCTTCGGTCTCGGAGAAGCTTCTCTTCGACGGCAACCTTTCAGCAATCTATGAATTGCTCGATATACACGTTCTCTTGTCAATCAAGTGTAACAAGAGATTCAGACTTGGGCAAACATTCGGTGGTTGACTCAGAGAGTTCCACTGCAGTTGCCGGATCCGAGTTTTACGATTATGACGGATGCCAGTCAAACAGGTTGGGGTACAACATTGATTCCAACGGATTCGAAGTGCCAGGGTCTTTGGGTTCCGCAGTTTTCTAGGCAAGCACTTAAACTTCCAAGAAATGATGTTATTTTGGCTTGCACTACGTCATTGGATGAACATTATTCAGTAACGCATGTCCAAATCCTGTCCGATAATACGACAGTAGTTGTGTATATCCAGAACCAGGGAGGCACTCATTCTGTTCCGTTATTCAATTTAACGGAAAGAATCCTTCTGTTTGTTCTAGAACACCAAGTTCTGCTTCGGTCCGTCATATTCCGGGTCGTCTGATTGTATTAGCAGACTCCCTTTCACGGAAAGGTTGCTTGTTGCCGTCAGAATGGACTCTCAACAAACAGGTATTCTATCAGATTTGCTACCAATGGGAGTGGCCAATGATAGACTTATTTGCGACACAACTCAACAATCAATTGCAGACGTATGTGTCACCATGTCTGGATCCCCGAGCATATGTAGTTAATGCTCTATCGATCGCGTAGGACGGAATGATAGGATATGCGTATCTTCCAGCGCTGTTGATTCAGCAAATATTGCTAAGATAAAACATTTACAATACAATTCTGTTGGTAGCATCTCTGTCTCCACAGAGACCGTGGATAAATTTACTCAAGTGTCTGCTGTGGGACTTACCGCAAAAACTTCCTCCACAAGAGGATCTTCTTTCGCTGGGGAAATCGTTTCAACTTCATCACAACCCGCAAGGTCTCAACCTTCACGTATTCCGTTGTGCGGTCCTTCTTGCACGGCAAGCATTGTACAGGACAAGCAGCGGACGCGATTTCCATCTGTAGGAGGACCTCCTCTTCGCTATACTATGCGGCTAAAGTGGAAGGTCTTCCGTCGTTGGTGTAGGGATCATTATGTTGATATTTTTGATCCCTCCATACCAGACATTGCAAACTTTCTAGTATACTTGTTTGATGAGATCAACTGCAGCCTGTTACTATTAAAGGTTATAGGTCTATGTTATCTGATACCTATGCACACCATGATAGTTTACAATTGAGTCTAATGTCTCTTTATCTAAGTTAGTTAGAAACTTTTCGATAAATAGACCTAGAATCCTTAGATTAATTCCTAAATGGAATTTAGCTTGGGTTCTTATTAAACTAAAAGAAAACCATTTGAGCCTCTTGAGACAGTAGATTTCAAATTCTGGCCTTTTTAGACAGCAATTCTCTTAGCTTTCTCTTCTGCTGAAGAGTCCGTGAGCTTCAGGCACTATCGGTGGACGATTCTCACTTTCGTAGTATCGGGAACACTATTACCTTTACTACTAATGTTGGATTTTTGGTTAAGAATCAGGCTCCTAATAAATATCCGGAACCTATTGTTATTAAGGCCCTTCCGTCTTCGAACGGGCATAGGCCTTTACTCTGTCCGGTTAGAGCTTTATGTATTTATAAACAGATCTCAGTTTATCAGTAAGGATGTAAAGCTTCTTCTGTCTCTGATGCCTAATAGAAAAGACATTACGGTCCATTCTATTGCTAGATGGATTCAATTAACTATCGGTACTGCTTATGATAATCTATCTTTAACTCAGCAGTCTGTGCTTAAGATTTCGGCTCATGAAGTAATAGCTCTTTCTACATCTTGGGCTTCTGCAAATAGTGTTGCTATTACAGATTTAATGAAGGCTGCATATTGGTCTCAGCCATCCACATTCACAAATTTTTATCTCAGAAATATTGAGTCCATTTCTGGAGGCCTGCATTGTTTAGGTCCATTATCTGCTGCTCAGAATGTCGTTCACTTAACAGTTGCAACTATAGTTATGTAGGCTTTCTGTTCCGGCAGTGACTCCGTCCTGTTGCCCTCTTCGCTCTGGGCTATTTGACCCAGGGCAAGGGGAAGGGGGGGGGAGGGTGTTCCCTTGGGTCACCTGTTTTATAACGAAAACAAGGGGATACCTCCTCCGGAGTCAGTAATTCTGAGCTGTTACTGGGATGGTTTTAAAGTGAAAAGTTTATGTTTAAAAAATTCATTCATGTCATAGTTTTAAAGTATAGCATTTGAATATGTCACGTGTCAAACGGGCGTTAATATACAATCCTCGGACACTTTTAAAAGAGTATAAAGAGTCTCAATTCTCTGGACTAACTTTATTTATTGGCTTACTTTAAAAATAATTAGTATAAGGATTATACTGGATGTTAATAGAGAACATGAATGTTATGATGCTCAATTATGGAGGGTGTTGTGTCTTTCTAATTTTTCATAAATAAGAAAGATACATGTAAAGCCTAATACTCCTTTTCTCCTCCTGGGGATGACTCTATTTTATATAGTTGAGCTTATTGGATTTTCCTCTATGTCCTAGGCCCTCCAGCCTTTTTACTATTCAGCTATGTCTGGGTCATTGGTACAGTATAAAAATGTTAAAAAATTTATAGTAATTTATATATTTTTTATACTTACCAATGACCCAGACGGGGATGGCCCTCCCAGGAGTTGGGAACTCATACCTCCCCGCTGAGTACATAGCGCTAACCAGGCACTGATTGTTAGAATGATAAATGGCGCCAATTTCGGGACGTCCTTGACACTGCGCATGCGCAGTAGAGGCAAAGTATGGAGGGCCATTCAGGACATGATTTCTTTGGTTTTAGATGCAAATTTTGGGGATTGGGGGGCAAAATTTGTGTTTGGCCCTAGATTTTCAAGAGTTAGCACCAGCTATGTCTGGGTCATTGGTAAGTATAAAAAATATATAAATTACTATAAATTTTTTAACTTTCTGAAGCAGTGAACTGATTTGAAACAAATTTGGTATGTGGTATTATTGTGTCTAAACATCCCTGTGGGAACTCCAGAAGCTAAAAAAAAGAAAGAATTTCAAAAGCCCATTTTTCCCAAACTGCATGAAACAGAGATCTGTTATTTGGTATGAAGCAGCCTTTACATCAATTGAACGAAATTGTAAAAAAATACCATCAATTGTGTCATGTGTACTGTAGAGGGAATTAGAAAACTGCAGAGTCATCAAATTGGCAAAAATTAAAAAAATCTTCTTTTCCAGAAACACTGATCAGAATCTTTTGATATATGATCCATACAGCATCCATAGAGGGGTCAGATACCAGTTTGTTAAAATAAAGTCCCTCAGTTCCTGTTTGGGCTCAGTACAGGAACCTGAATTTTAACTTATTGCAATATGAGAAGTACTCTTTAAAGAATCTTCTTCTCGTCAGATTCATGTTTGGTTCAAATCAAGTCCCCCAAATAATATATGTGCTTCCTATGGTGACCCGAATTTTAACTTAGTGCAACATTAGGAATAATCTTTAACTTCTTCAGATCCACCAGTCAGAATCTTTTGATATTTGGTATATTAGGGAGGTCAGATTCTAAGTTTGTTCAAAACAAGGCCCTGTGTTAATATTTGTGCTCCCTGTTGGAGCTCGAATTTTTACTTAGTCCAATATGAGGAACACTCTTCTTTTCCAGAACCACTAGTCAGAATCTTTTGATGTATGGTATACAGCATGGGAACCTGAATTTTAACTTCTGTAATATGGGAGGTAATCTTTAAAAAGGTTTGTTTCTCAGATCCACCAATCAGGATCTTTTTATATATTTAGTATGTAACCTCATAATGAAGGTCAGATTCAAGCTTTTCAAATCAAGAACACTGGTTCATATTTGTGCCCCCCACTTAGTGCAATATAAAGAATAATCTTTTCAGATCTTCTTCAGATCCACTGGTCAGAATCTTTTGATATTTGGTATACATCATCCTTAGAGATGTCAGTTACAAGTTTCTACAAAACAAGTCCCTTTGTTAATATTTCTGTTCCATATTGAAGCGTGAATTTTAACTTTGTCCAATATGAGGAATAATCTTTAAAACTCTTTTTATCCAGAACCTCTAGTCTGAATCTTAGGATATATCGTATACAGAATCCTTACAGGGCTCAGACTCAAGTTTGTACAAATCAAGCCCATCAGTCAAAATTGGGCTATCTGTGGGAGTTTCAACTTAAGTGTAATATGGGACATAATCTTTAAAAATCTTCTTCAGATCGACCAGTCAGAATCGTTTAATATATGGTATACAGAATCCTTACAGGGTCGTATTCAAGTTTGTTCAAAAGAAGCCCATTGGTTAATATTTGAGCTCTCTATGAGAGCCTGAATTTTAACTTAGTGCAATATAGGGAATAATCTTTAAAAATCTTCTTCTTCAGACCCATCAGTTGGAATCTTTTGATGTTTAATATACAGCATCCTTATGGGGGGACAGATCCAAGGTAGTTCAAATCAAGTCCCTTGATTAATATTATTTGGGCTGATTATTGGAACCGGAATTTTAACTTGCAATATGAGGAATATTCTTTAAAAATCTTCTCACAAACCACTCTCAGAATCGTTTGATATATGATATACACCATACTTAGGGGAGTCAGGTACAGTTTATAAAAATCAAGTCACTGGGTTAATATTTGGGCTCTTTAACTTAGTCCAATATGAGAAATAATCTTTGAAAATCTTCTTCTTTAGATCTAATGGTCAGAATCCTGAATGGGGCTTGGGCATTGCACATGATTAGTCAGTCACACTATCTGGTTATTAAAAAAAAATCATTATTAACAGAGTAACTAACCCCAACTCTCATCAAAAGCAACTCTTTTACCCAACGTTACGGCCAAAGCCAGCTAGTAATATTCTCAAAAAGCATTTAAACTCAGTTTATGACCCCTCATTGGAAAGGATTCTGAAAAGTGTTTTTTAGTGAATTCTAAAGATAAAAACATATTCTATTTTCAGTTAATATCTTTCTTGTCAGTGGATTCTGAGAAAGGGAAATTTATACACAGAATATAACATATGCAAATCTTGCATAAAACACTTGGGACTGATCATCAAGCCTGAATATTTTCTGCAAAGATTTGGATGAGTTACATTATCCTTTGCCTGAATAGCTTATGTAAGATTTGTATAAGTTACATATCTCATCAATTTGTCTGAATCCACTAGTATAAAATATCTCCATCTTGGTCTTTGTTTGCAAATAAAAACTGGCCATTGTGACAGGAACCTATAGTTTTGTTCCTGTCATCACAAACTTGGTACATATCACAGGGATTAGTATGATGCAGTATTACTCCACTGTGCAGACCATCTAATAAAATGGAGGATTTGAGTGATTCATTCCAGCCTAGAAATATTTGATATTTTTGGGTCAGATTCAGCTGTTCACTTTCTCTTTCTAAATTCCAAGAGTCAAGTGTATAGCATGTAGAGCTGAAACAGTTATGGGATTTTCTTGATCGATTAATCAGGTGGATTAACCCTGGTTAACCGATTAATCACTTGTCCAAATAGATATCTGAATAATTGCCATACCGTTGATGATTTACAGTATGAAACCTTTACCCAATGTAACAAACAAAACCAACTAGGCCTATATATAAAAATCTCCATTCAAATTTATTATGTTTTCAATTTTTGTCTCAAAAACATAGCTTATGAGCTCATTCCAATGAGGGATCATAAGCTATGTTTTTGAGACAAAAATTGAATTTTTTTTAGTAATTCATGAATTTATTTTGCAAGTATCGTCTGCTACCCGCAATGGGTAAAGGGTTAAGAATGACCATTTACAGCTACTGATACAGTATGATGATCACACAAGTAAACAAGTATGTCAGCAAGTAACTTGCATGCTTTACTCTGTCTCTGTCTCATATAATTGATGTGAGTCAGTGTGACAACATTTGCCTGTTTTGGAGCAAGTTTGTTCCTTTGTTAACACATATAATACAGTAGATCAAAAATAACGGTTAATCGATCAATTACTCTTTGGATCGATCAAGATGTTGATCATTGATTAATCGGTTGACCGTTTTAGCGCTAATAGCATGTTTACATGCAGTACACCTGAAGCATGGTCCTTTCGGGTTAAAGTTCAATGCTCTGATCACTGAGCCACCAATCTCCCATATAGCATGTTAAGTGTATTATTATCCCCCGCAATCAGAGGGGGATATGGGATTGGGTTCTGTCCTTCCCACCATCTGCCCTTCATCATTCCATCTTTCCATTCTTCCTTCCTTCCCTATTTCTTATCAACCTACCCTTCAATTGTTTACTATAGGCTTGAACTACAGTGGAAGTCCCTGACTTGGAAAATATACTGTCTATTTTGATCTTTCAAATAAGCCAAAACTGGGTCGAGTGCTACCGGCGCACACCCAGTAGGGGACACTCTTCTCCTAGTACAGATCCATGGCTTCCGGTACCAGTGCGCAGTCAGTAAGTAATGAATCCTTCTTTTTTTGTCTGCCGGGGTGGCGAGACGTCCATTTGCATGAAGAAACAGTGATAATTCATCTCGTTGATAATGGTTACCTGTGTCTGGAATTATGGATCTGAGGATCGTTTAATAACAGGACTGTGTTTTATATATTCTCGTTATTAATTTCAACCACATCTTCATTGTATTTTGTATATTCTCGTGTGTTTGAGCGCGACTTTCGCATACCGTGCAGTTTGGACATATAATTTTTTGGTTGATAAATTTATGTTATCCTTCTTGGATATTATTATTATTATTGGAGTTATGTGTCAGAGAGGAGGGCTGTATGGACAGGATTACTCCTCTCTGTTGAGGGCAGAATTTCTGTTTTTTTGGGTCCCTGTCGGCTTTCTGGGTTCAGTTGTGTTCCCGCCGGTCCTTTATTTTCTGCCACCTTTCTCTCGTAGTTGGGGGTGTTTTTCTACTTTCTACATCTGTTGGGTTCACCTTTTCTTCTACTGCTCTCACCTCTGTTATGCCCAGGACTGTTCCTTGAGGGCAATGCCTTTTGCCCAAGCATGTGGTGTGCGTTCTCCTGGCCGTTCCTCCTGCACCCGCGGGGAATGGGAACACTGTTGTTTGGCACCTCCCGACACGACCACATCTGGTGAGAGTTATACCTCCTCTGTGGGGGATGTGCAATCTGTAACTGCAGTGAATACTGTGGAAGCTGTTGAGTTGTCTGGTGAAGAGATGCCTGGTTCCGGGATTGTGGTCCCTCTCCAGTCGACATCTGAGGCTGTCACTAGTGTTGTGACTCCTCCTTTAGAGGCGAGCTTGGTTGCTTTCTCCACATTTCCATCGGTTTCCACAGCTCCCGTCGTATCTGCTGCTGCTGTTCCGTCTGCAACTTCATCGGTCACCATTTCAGCCGGCCTCAGCTTAACCCTGCAGGGGTCTGCAGAGATGTCTGGTGGTGTAGACTTGGGATATCGGCCTCAGCCTTCCCTGACTTCAACTCGGCGAAGTCGAAAGTGCCTGCCGGCCGAACCCTCTACTGTGGTCTCTCAGCCGTCGAGCCCAGCAGCCTTCTCTTTGGATTCAGATGTTCCTGGTGGGGTCACCATGGACTCTGTTGCGTTTCCGTCCATGCACTCTGGCCCGACGGCCAGTTTTGTGGGATCGACACTTTTTGTGCAGCCTGGACCTTTTGTCCCTGTGGTGACTCTCCTGAGTTCCCACACTGTTGATCCTCGGGGTTTGGTAATCCCCTATTAGCATCTGCCTGCAGATGTTTCAGCGGCCACCCATCGCCCTACGTCGGGTGTTCTGGAGGATCATTGACCCTTCGCTGGTTCAGAGGGTCAGGAGTGAAGCCACTTTGCCGGTTCGTTCCCACGTCGAACCGGCTGCCAAGAGCCGTGAGCTTAGGGAGGCCCTTTCCTTGCTCACTCAGGTTGTTTCCAAGGGCCTTCCCGTTGCCTCCAGCGAGGCTACTAGTGGTTTCCAGGTGCCCCCTCCCCCAGCAGCGCCGCCTCCCGAGATTGGAAGCAGGCCGCTTTCTGATCCCCCCTGGTGTGCCTACACCATGGGAGCATCGGCTGGTTTGCCCGTGATGGGCTATGTGTCTTCTGACTCAGAGGATGGGTCAGACATACCTGACGTTGAAGGCCTGGAATCCCTGTTGGGCTTATTGAGAGAGATGCTGGGCATGCTTTCTCTCTCAGATCATGTCGTCTCGGCTTTGGCTGCTTATCTGCCTTCAGATTAGTTTGACGACGTACAGGCTCCTTTGCGTGTGATTTCCAAGGCACTCATGCATCTTACTCACACGCATGCCTGTAACAGGCTAACTTGGAACTAGTTTGCTGGGATGCTGTGTTGGACACAAGCCGTTTCTCTTCCTGAGGAGCAGCACGCTGCTCTTCGATCCGCTTCCTTGGCGGGTCCATGACTTTTCCATGGTTCCATGGCGACGGTCTGGGATGATGTCCTGCATCATTCCAAAGATCAGTTGCAGCTTTGCCAGCTTGATCAGCCTTCTTTTGGAGGCAGGGGGCCGTTCGAAGCCTAACTATTGCTCTTCTGCTTCCTCTGCAAAGCCAAGGGCTGATCCTCCTGCTGCCACTTCTACTTCTTACTCACATGGTAAGGGTAAGCGTCAGCAGACCAGAGGGAGGACTCCGGATCATTCGTCTAATGGAGGAGGTGGTTTCTCCTCTCGCATGCCTCGCCAGGGCTCGAGATGAAGATCCTCACCTTGATTCGTCCCAGGTTGGAGGAAGGATATCAAGGTTCGCAGACCATTGGGCCACCATCACATCCGATCCTTGGGTGTTAGATGTTGCAGGCCTGGTATTTTCAGGCACGAGATTTTTTCGCGCGCCTTAACATGCGCCAAGAACCATTAAGGTTCACAAAATTTCACTCTCCTGGGTGCACAAAGATAAGTATAACACTTTTGAAAAACGCAGCTTCAAAATTGAAGGATGCATTTTTATGCTTGCGTGTCATAGCACATGGAAAATCAGAAGGTTATCTCATTTTTTTTGTTTTCATTTCAGAGGTTTCGTACCTATTTTTCTGTCATGTAAACTGTAAAACACACGACCGTGGAATAATTCAGGTGACCCTCACAAGTTCAGTATCATAAATCCATGAAGGATATCGTAATGTCACCAAGAACAGAGTTTATTACTTCCTCAGTTCCTGGTGTGAAAACATACGTGCTTTGGCTTGGGACGATTCTCAGGTTAAGTTGCTCAAAATCTCAATTTATTTTGGTGGTTACTGTATCACAATGCCATCTTTCGTCAGTTACACGAGGCATCCCTGAACAGCATAACACAGGCTGTTTATAAACCTCTGTTGTGTTTACTTTCAATTTCGGTTGTCATGACATTGGATTATCAATCTGATTTTATGTGAATTTCCACGAATATTCGAAACGTCACCATCACCTGCCCACGAGAATTATTTGATTGGTTTCATTTTTCACCGGGTATGTACAGTTTCTATTACTATTCAAACATTGCCCCATAATGGGCCATTTCAAAACCAACTTATATTCCCATTAAACGACATCGGATAATCAAAGAACTTAAATTTAAATTAAGTGATAACCATGTGGAGTGACGGTATTCACTCAACACAAATTCGATAGGCATGACTATTGATGTACAATTTCCAAAAGCCGTCCCCATCTAAGAGTGTTCACATTTTTTTATTTACCGCATCAAGAGTAATTTCGAATGCGATGAATAAAAAAACTGAAGATAAAAATTGTGTTATCCCAGGGCCATTTAGAAAATCTTCAATTGGCATCATGTACTGTACAGCTGGCTCAGGTGCAATGAATTGAAATTCAAAATTTATCTGATGGGATGAACATGAAGGGGATGAAGTTGAACCATGATTGGCTTGTGACAGTTGTGAGTTGTCAGGACCGACAACTTCAACACAGTATTGAGTAACTTTCGAAGTAACATGTATTACAACTATCCTAATTATGCAATGCAACTTTGGGAGTAGAGCATCATGCATGTCTGGTCACAGTGTTGAACTGAATTCATATATATCATGGTTCAACTGCCCTCCATGTCAAAAAAAAATTAGGAGCCATTGGCTCTCCTAGATCATTTCAGGAGAGCGATTTTTAGCCCCCCCCCCCCCCCCCCCCCAAATTTTTCAGAATGCCAGGTCTGATGTTGTTCGGTCCGGGCTGCGAATATCCTTCCGGAGGAACCCCAATCTGTCGAGAGTGCCTCTTCCAACACAAGTTCCTCTTCCAACACAAGTTCCTTCAGACGTTTCACGTCGGGAGCTTTTGATCATGGAGATAGACAATCTCCTGTCAAAGGGGGCGATCGAGGTCATCAAGAACATTCATTCAGTAGGATTTTATTCCCGCCCGTTCTTGTTGCCGAAGAAGGATGGCCGACTCCGACCAGTTATCGATCTGAGTATCCTGAACCAGTCTATCTTTGCTCCCAAGTTCAGCATGGAGACTTTCAGGTCGGTTCGCCGCTCCATTCACCAGGGAGATTTCGCTCCCAGGATCAACCTGCGAGACTTTCACGTTCCGACTCATCGGACATCGCGAAAGTATCTCTGGTTCGCTTTTCTGGGGCGAGTTTACCAGTTCAAAGCCATGCCTTTTGGCCTCTACCTGGCATCTTGGGTCTTCACCCGACTGATGTTGCATGTGATAGCATTCCATCGCACAAAGTCCAGGGTGACTACTTTGGCATATCTGGACGATATCCTCCAGAGGCACTCCAATGCTGCTCTTCTGGAGTCAGACGTCGGTACGTTGTTATACCCCCACTTTCGAAGAAAATGGGGGTATACTGGAGTCCATCCGTCCGTCCGTCCGAGAATATTCATAACTTATCTTGGGTATCGAATGTTCTATTGCAATGAAATTTGCCATGAACACTGCTTATGGTATCGGCTTTAAAAAAAGGATTCAACGATATTTCTCACATTCTCCTTTTTAGAGTTATCCCCCATTTTTGACTTAGAAATTGTAGGAAATAGACATTATTTGTCTGTTCAGCCTGTATCTCAGGTATGGGTTTCAGTGAAATATGGCCTGCAGTTTGCCTTTGACAAAGGCTTTTGTCTCATTGCATAAAACTTCCAAACACCAAATCATTTACCATACCTTTTGACTTAGAAATTACTGGTAATTGTTGAAAACTTTCGAAGAAAATAAGGGGGTATACTGGGTTGGGGTTATCGGATTTCAGTGAAATATGGCATGCAGTTTGCCTAGACAAAGGCTTCTGCCTCATTGCATAAAGCTTCCAAACACCAAACAATTTACCATACCTTTTGACTTAGAAATTGGTGAAAATTTTCGAAGAAAATGGGGGGGGGGGGGGGGGGGGGGTATACTGGATCCATCTGTGCATTCGTCATCAGTCCATACCAGAATATTCATAAATAATATTTGTTGGTCACAGGTATGCCCACACTAGGAGGTACACCACGTGGGGGTATGCACGGACGAAAGTCCAGCTCTTGTTGAGCTTGCTCATGTCGCTAGTGTTCAGAGTCAATGAGGAGAAGTCGGACCTGGTCCCTTCTCATTCGTTTTGTCTTCTGGGGATGGACTTCTGTACTCAGCTGAATACGGTGGCAGTTCCCCGGGCAAGGGCTGTGATTCTCTCATCTTTAGCCCTGACTCTGTCCCAGTCCATGTCCGCGACAGCTCAAAGTATTCTCCGACTGCTTTGTCTCTGCAGTTCGGTGACGGATCTCATTCCTCTCGGTCGGCTGCATGTCAGACTTCTCCAACACTTTCTGCTCAGTCATTGGATGCCAAATGTCGATCCTCTGGATCTGGTGCTTCAGTTACAAGACTCTCTTCACTGTGACCTTCTTCCCTGGACGGATATTCAGTGGATTATGCAGCGGGTTCCGTTAGACTTGCCCATGTCAGATCGTGTTCTGATGGCAGATGCCAGCGACCTTGGATGGGGTGCGACGTTGGATCCTCTCGGTCTTTCCCTTCATGGTGTATGGGACCAAGATCAAGCAGCTCTTCACATCAACCTGAAGGAGCTTCCTGCTCTTCTTCTGAGTTTCCGGCAGTGGATCCCCCACCTTTCGAATCGTCAGGTCCTTCTGTTGTCCGACAATTCGACAGTGGTCACTTACATTCGGAACCAGGACGGCACGCACTCAGTTCCCATGTATGAATTGGCGTGGGATCTTCTACTGCTAGCTCAGGATATCAACACCGGAGTGGTTGTCACATTCCCGGTCATCTGAATGTCCTAGCCGACTCCATGACCCGACAGGGCAGGGTCATTTCCCCTGGGTGGATGCTTCACAGGACAGTGTTCCAGTCGCTTTGCGATCTCTGGGGTCGTCCCCACATCAATCCTTTTGCGACCCGTTGGAACCATCAGGTGGACAATTTCGGGTCCCCATGTCCAGATCCTCTGGCTTTCGCCGTGGACGCTCTGTCACTCAATTGGAACGGTCTAGTCGGCTATGCCTTCCTGCCGGTTCCGATTCTGCCTCTGGTTCTGGCCAAGATCAGAACTTGCAGTTGTTGAATCATTCTGATCGCTCCCCTGTCACCTCAACAGGTGTGGATTGATCAGCTCCGCTGTCTGTTGGCGGTGGTTCTGGCACGTCTCCCTCTACATTGCGACCTTCTTTTCCAAGGTCACCCGAAGAGGTTTCACGTTGACCCGACTTCATTGTGCCTTCGTCAGGTCCTGTCTCCTCTGTAGAGGTTTTTTGAGACGAGCGGTGGAGTGCATTTCTTCTTCAAGGCAGCACTCCACTGGTTTAGCCTATGCGGCTAAGTGGAAGGTCTTCTGTCGATGGTGTGCTGAGTAACGGAGTTTCTGGTATATCTGTTTGATTCTCGGGGTCTCCAGCCTGTTAACATCAAAGGGTACATGTCCATGCTTCCGTAGACCTTTTTGTATGTGGGAAAGCATCGTATGAGCACTAATCCATACCTCTCCAACCTTATTCGGCACTTTTCTTTGAAAAGGCCTAGGATTTTGCAGCTTACCCAAAGATGGAATCTTTCTAGGGTGCTGCTTTGCTTGGGGGTGGGGGGGGGGGGGGGAAAACGCCGTTCAAACCTTTATCCCAGGTGGATATGCGTTTTCTCACATACAAGACAGCTTTTCTGATGCCTTTTGCCTCAGCCAGACGGGTTAGTGAGCTTCACGCCCTCTCGGTTGATCCGGCCTTTTTCAGTAGCTCCGTGAACAGTGTTACTTTTACCACCACTGCTCCTTTCTGGCCAAGAATCAGATACTAGAAACAACTCCACCTCCTATCTGTATCAGGGCTTTTCCTTCGGCTGAGGGTAATCGACCTTTGCTCTGTCCAGTTCGTGCACTTCGCATTTATCTCAACCGGACGCAGTTCATTAGGAAAGGCAGGAAACGATTTTTCTTTCTCTTATTCATGGTTGACAGAAGATCTCTCCTCAATCCATTTCTCGATGGATTTGTCTTGCTATCTGCGCGGCTTATGCTTGTCTAGCGACTGAAGATTGTATTACCAATCGTATTTCTGCCCACGGGATGCGTGCCTTGTTTACCTCCTAGGCTTATGCTAACTCCGTCAAGTCGTCAGATGTTATGCAGGCAGCCTACTGGAGAAATGCTTCTACTTTCTCCACCTTCTATCTGTGTCAGTTGCAGGAGCAGTCTGAGGACCTTTTTATACCCCCGCTAGGTGGGGGTATATTGGATTCCTCGTGTTCGTCAGTCCATCAGTCTGTCAGTCCATGTGTCTGTCACTCCTTCCGTCGCAAAATTGTTTAATGGAGGGTACCGTCATGCTGTAATCAACTCCTCCCCCACTTTTCCTTTCTTGACTTACAACATTTTTAGTGCTATTTTCAATAGAGGGTACCTTTATGCTGTAATCAACTCCTCTTACAGTTTTAAATGCAGATGGCTGAAACTTCAGGATATGATCATACACACAATGAAGATGTGCAACATGTATAAAGTCTTGCGAAAATTTTGTTTCTTCACAGTTATTTCCCTTTCTTGACTTACAACATTTTTAGTGCTTTTTTCAATAGAGGGTACCTTTATTCTGTAATCAACTCCTCTTACAGTTTTAAATGCGGATAGCTGATACTTAAGGATATGATCATACATACAATGAAGATGTGCAACGTGTATAAAGTCTTGCGAAAATTTTGTTTCTTCACAGTTATTTCCCGTTCTTGACTTACAACATTTTTAGTGCTATTTTCAATAGAGGGTACCTTTATCCTGTAATCAACTCCTCTTACAGTTTTAAATGCGGATAGCTGATACTTAAGGATATGATCATACATACAATGAAGATGTGCAACATGTATAAAGTTTCACGAAAATTTTATTTTTCCACAGTTATTTCCCTTTCTCGACTTAGAATATTTTGAGTGCTATTTTCAATAGAGAGTACCTTCATGCTGTAATCAACTCCTCTTACAGTTTTGAATGCAGTGAACTGAAACTTTAGGATATGATTACAAACACATTGAAGATATGCAACATCTATAAAGTTTGTTGCAAAACTTTATTTGCTCAAAATTATGGCCTTGATCGACTTGGAAAATTTTCACAGATTTTAAAAAATTTTCAGGGATTTTTTTTTTTTTGCTCTTGTCAATAGAGTGTACCCTCATGCTGTAATCAACTCCTCTTACAGTTTTGAATGCAGTGAGCTAAAACTTCATGATGTGATTACACATACATTGGAGATATGCAACATCTATAAAGTTTGTTGCAAAATTTTATTTTCTCAAAATGATGGCCTTCATCGACTTAGAAATTCCGTCGCGAAATTGTTTAATGGAGGGTACCTTCATTACCAGCTGAAAGGCAGGGGTATTTGTTTGTGTCACCTTTAGGTGACACCTATTGTTTTCTGAACACCAAGATGTCACATTGTTGACCTTGCTCACCCTCAGGTATTGGTGTGGGGGTAACACAACCTGGCGATGGATTGCAGAGGTATCGCACCCCCTGGCGATGGATCGACTCTAGTTTCTTTGGGCCCTCTTTCTTCTGCTCAGGCTGTTGTCTACCCTAGCCATTAGGCTTCAAGGTCAGTTCCAGCCCTGTGCTGTTTTACTATCCTTTCTGTGAGTCATGCAGTGCCATACGCCTCATCTCTCATTGTCTTTTACTAATGTTTGTGATGCTATGGTTTGATAGGCCTTGGGAACACTCTTCTTCTGTCCACGGTTCCAGTGCAGTCGGGTTACGTGGGGGTTATGTGATTCCCTCCTCCTATTTTCTATTCAGCCTGTAGTAAACAATTGTAGGGTAGGTTGATAAGAAATCTAAATTTTATATTAAATTTCCTTCCTTATTATACCTACCACAATTGTTTACATGGAGGCCCTCTTGTCTTCTTATTCGGGTAAGAATCCTTCCTCCCCGCTGATCACATAACTCCAATGTTGGCAGATTCAAAAGAATGATTCATTAGTTACTGACTGTGCACTGATACCGGAAGCCATGGATCTGTACTTGGAGAAGAGTGTCCCCTACTGGGTGTGCGCCTGTACCACTCAATCCAGTTTTGGCTTATTTTTTCTTGGTGCTTTTGCACCACTTTTCTTTCCCAAATCCCTTGGGAAAGATCAAAATAGTGAGTATATTTTCCGAGTTAGGGACTTCCACTGTAGTGCAAGCCTGTAGTAAACAATTGTGGTAGGTATAATAAGAAAGGAAATTTACTATAAAATTTAGATTTCTTGTCATCATATTCAAAAGAAAACCATTGAAAATACTTTTCTCAATTTGATATATAGCTTTTTGGTGATATTATCTTGAATAGGATTGCGAACCAGCACTGTTCACATATTTCTTCAAGAGTTATTGCCCTTACTGGACTTCGACTTTATTGCATCACAGTACCATTTCTTGTCATCAGTTTTCAAAGAAAACTGTTCAAGATTTTCTAAATTTAATATTTAGCTGTTCTGGTGATAATATCATGAAGGGAATTGCAAACCAGCTGTCCAATTATTTCTTTCAGAGTTATTGCCATTGGTGGATGAAGGTGGTCGAGCATTGGTCACCCAGTGGCATTGCTCTTGTGTAATATATATAATATTATAATTAAGGCATATTATATATATAATATTATAATTAAGTTTAAAATATAATCCTGTCTTGTTATCATTGATTAGAAAGCTTTCTGTAAGAGAGCTTTCCAACAGGGTTCCAGTGGGGCTTTGAATTCAAGGTACAGCCTTGAATTTGACTAAGGGCCATTCAAGGCCTTAAAATCCTGGAAAATGTGCCAGGAGGCCTTGAAAAGCCTTGAATATTCATGAAATAAAAATACTGATGGAGCATGTAATCATAACTATATAGTTTTGTGTACCAAAATTTGTGAAGGCATAGTCCTAACTAGGACACTCGGCTCATTACCCCCTCCGTCCACTTCCTGTGAAGGGAAGTGGGAGGATTGGCTAATGACTAGAGGTTCCTAGTTAGGACAAGTGTCAAGTGAAGGCAGTGCCTTGAATTGAAATTCCTTGAAGTTGGCTGTTGTAGGGCCTTGAAAAATGCTGAAATATGTCAAGAAATGGCATTGAATAGAGGTTCCTAGTTAGGACAAGTGTCAAGTGAAGGCAGGGCCTTGAATTGAAATTCCGTGAAGTTGGCTGTTATAGGGCCTTGAAAAATGCTGAAATATGTCAAGAAATGGCATTGAATAGCCTTGAATTTTACCAGTCTTGCCTGCAGGAACCCTATCCAACAATTGATTAAAAGTCAAGAATATTTTTTAAACTGCAGGCAAGTGAATTGGGGCCTATCAAACAGTAAGTTGAGCCTGCCAATGACCATTGCAGACAACTTATTTGCAGGCTTGTCTAATTCCGGACTACATTATTGAGGTTCAGCATTCCAGCATATGCATATTTTCTGTTTCCAAGTAGTGGACAGTTAATCAGTAATAGATTGGTTATAACTACATAGTTAACCAGATAGTTATTCTTGAACTGCTTCAGCACTACTTTTCTTGATTCCTCCATCATGCAGACAATTTCAGAAAGAGACGTCATCACTAATTTCTGGTGAAGTGAAAAGTGTAGAGTCAAGTTATGAAAACTACTATACAATAAATAAGTGTAAATGCTTTGTCTGATATTGGTGTCACTCTTGTGGTGTCGTGTTAACCCCTTACCCAATGTAATGGCCAAAACCGGCCAGCGCTTTTCTAAAAAATCGCCATTTAATTTTCATTATTTTTAGCTGCGACTAGCAGCTCTATAAGTGGTAATGTCGGTCGGTTGGTCGGTCGGTCGGTCGGTCGGTCGGTCGGTCGGTCAGTCTGTGACCAACGAGTTTGTCTGTGACCAACGAGTTTCAAAACTCAATAACTTTTGAAATAATTCATGGAATGACTTTATATTTGGCCTGTACGTGTATCTTATTGATGTCTAGCCACTGTTCAATGCATGTGTTGTTCCAAATATTTTTCTTGGAGTTATGGCCCTTGATGAACTTAGAATTTTGTGAGATTGCACCACCCGTCGCAGCTACGTCGTCGATGTCGCAATTTTTTTCATTTTTTGTCTCAAAAACATAGGTTATGACCCCTCATTGGAATGAGCTCGTCGAGCTTGTTCCAACGAGGGGTCATAACCTATGTTTTTGAGACAAAAATGAAAAAAATTAGTTATTCAAGAATTTTTTTTGCTTTTTGCAAGTGTCGTCTGCTTTCCGTGTTAGGTAAAGGGTTAATACAACTATAGATGCTGGAAGGACCTAAAATACCCATTTAAATAAAAAGGCAAGGAGTGGAACATTGTTCAGGAAGTTAATGTTAGCTATAAAGTTTGCTTTCCAACAACAGTGCTGGACATGAACAAAATTGACGGGTGCTGTTTTAAGCTCCCTCGAAATCAGAGGCGAGAGTAAATTGCACCCGTAAAATGTTAGTATATGAATTTTTGAGGGAAGACTGTCACCAAACACCAGAAACCTCAACTCTTTGAACCCGAGCGGCCACTTTTCCGGCCAGGAACATGATAGGTCATAACGACATTAAATAGGATGGCTGTTCAGTAAATGTGTCGGGGTAGACCAATCAATATTTTCAACGTGCAGCCTTGGGGCTGCATGTTGAAAATATTGATTTGTCTACCGCAATTAATGAATATGGACTCTTCTAATTGCTGCCATTGAAGTGGCATGGCAGATATCACTAGTGTTTAAGGGTTTAAATGAATAAGGAATTGCTGAATTATGACAGTAACTTGCCACTGGCCACAGAATGCTGCTTTCTCAAAAGAACACACATTTATATGCCCTCACAGTATATTAGTGCTCCACAATATTTTTCACTGAGTGCATTTTTTAGCTCCCATAAAATAGAAAACACGGGTGCTGACGGGAGCAATTGCCCTCGCACCTGTCTCATTTTCAGGACTGCAACAATTTTATCTTAACAGGTATCTGCAGCCACCTGGTACATGGATAAAAGCAGCTTTAGAATCAAGAGAGTTACTGGCTGTTTGTCTGAAGAAGTTGAAAGGTTTGAATAGAGTGAACTTGATTGATGCAGGATTTGTGTGGACTGAACCTCATTCTCAAAGAATCAAAGTGAAATTGACAGTACAGAAAGAGGTATGAACAAATATATATTCCAGAGCACACTGCTGGAATGTTCAATGTTTAATGGAATATTTTTTTAATTGCATTTTTTTTTTATATACTAAACCATTCACCATATTTTGTACACAAAGTATCTGGTTACAGTACATTGATCACAAAAGTGGTATTTTTCTCAATGCAATTGTGATCGGGTCACAGAACACTTTACACTTGTGGCCCGAGATTTCATGAATAATAAACATTGCAAAATTAAAACCAAACCATGAAAAATAAATGAAAATAGCTTCTTCTTGGTTTCAATATTCTCTCATTTCTTTTCCAGTGGCTGAGATTCTCCAGTGCTGTGGGGAGAAAAGCAAAAATATAATCCCGACTGGATCCCGACCAAGTTGTGATCCCATCGAAATTACATGTCTGCTTTGGTGATTATGGTGTTTTTCTTGAAGTTATGATCTCTATAGACATAAGATATATGCATGAAATTCAAATAATTTATTTCCAAATTAATGAACACAGTATATTGTTGGTTATCATTATTGTACAAGAATATAAAAAAAAACTGACAAGTACACATGTATACTCATATTGTGTGCTTCCCTCTTGTAATTAATAACGGGTGTATCATGCGCTCATGGGGCAGCTGTTTATTTTCTAGAGTTATGGGCCTTTTTAGACTTCGAAAATTTCAGTTTTTTCTGGTTTCAGTATGTTTTGGATTGTAATTTCAAAGCCATAGGTCAGATTTGGATCGCCTTTGGTATGCCGATAGACCCGCATGTGGAATGGATATGCACAAAGGAACAGGTTCCGTCCATTAATTTTTTCCAGAGTTATGGCCCTTAATCACTCTTATTTCACTTAGAAAATTTTTCTGTCCCACAATACCTTTAAGGCTGCTTCGAACATGCCTAAGGGTCAGGGGAAGTGGCCCACGCTTTGCGTTGCCCTTGTTTGATAAGGCCAAAGCCGAATAAAAAAATACATTTGGATATGGAACAATTAATTTTTCAAAATAATGAAGAAGGGAGTCTTTTTGAAAAAGGTCGTTCACATGTTTTGCAATGTTAAAATTTATGGGAGAGTGGCTGTAAGCACTCTCTCATAAATTGTAACAAGGCAAATCCATACAGGATTAGAGCTGGACGATATTTGAATTTTGAAATATCGATATTTTTAAAAATATTGCGATACAATGGAGCCCACTTAATTGGATATCTCTTAATTGTATATCCCTGTTAATTGAATATAATTTTCAAACACAAAACCATTTACCATACCTTCAGTACAAATTTGATCTGTTAATTGCATATGGGTTGTAGAGTAAGCTCCTGTTAATTGTATATAAATTTTTGTAATATTTCGAAAAAATTACTGTGACACGCACCAAATTCCCCTTATTTATCAACCTTTTTGGCGTCCCTACATCCAATACAGGCATTTATTCTATTATGTCTTGTTTGACAGAGCTCTATGAGCTCTGTCAAACAAGATATAATAGATTAAATGCTCAGTTTACCTCCAGAACACAGGAAACTGACCAAATCCCTGTTAATTGTATACTCCTGTTAATTGAATAATTTTCACTGGCAAAATGGATATTCAATTAAGAGGATTCTACTGTATTTGATAATATCATTCAGCATCATAACCTTCTGGGACGTTATAGTAATCCCTGTATAGAGTCCTGTTCTGAGGTACCAGTTGAACCACCAGGACTCACCTATATGATAAACTTCTGATGCCCATTGAGTTGAACTCAAAAGTATTTACAATAGCAAAGGTACGAATAACCCCCTGTACGAGTCCCCTCCCCTGTGTGGAAAACAGTTGCTTTTATTTCGAAAGTCGACAACGCATTATTTTTTTTATTCAGTGCCACCCTCCCCCCCCCTCACAATGTGGAAAGCAACATGAATTGTACAGCGTACAGGTTTATTTTATTCAGCACAAACCCCCCACCCTTCAGATTGTTATTATTTAGAAAGATGAATACACATTAGTTTATCCCCCCTCCCCAGATGTGGGACACAATTGCTCCATTTCATAAAGACGAATACTCTTTAATAAAATAAGCTGTTATTTTATTCAGCCCCCCCCCCCCCCTCCCCTCTCCCCCCCCCCCCTCCCACACACACACACACATACTAAGCAGGTGCCGAGCTAAACTGAAATAATGACAAGTATCTGCACCCAGTTCCTCCTGTATTTACTATTTTAATTTTTCGAACCCTGTCCCCCGTGCAGACAATGCAGATGTCGGAGGAAATTAATATTAACATAAAATGTTGAATTCTGATACACTTTGATAGAGTGTTAATCTTGTGAAACCTGTAATAGCTGTCAGCACATGGTGACCTTGTTGTTGTTTGATCTATTTTTAATGTTGGGGAATTTTGTTGCAGTTCAGTGCAATTTAGTGTATTGTGAATGTGTTTATTCGAAGCAATAATTACCCTGTTCTGTTAATGGTGCTTGGTCTATACTGCATTATATGGATTTATTTATGGGACTATTTAATTATTGCCATTATTTAAGGTCTGTACAAGATAACATTGGTGGGTTTTCTCTTCCCAAATCCCGAAGGAGTTGAAAGCACATGGTTCGAAAAACAAAATTTGATTGGTCAGTTCGTCAGACATGTCATTTTGATGAGGAAAAGAATACTTACCTGTCAATAAATAAAAGAATGAGTTTGCAAATAATTTTGTTTTATTAATTATATTTCCATTATATTTCTTATCAACCTACCTTACAATTGTTTACTACAAGCTTGCACTACGGTGGAAGACCCCAACTTGGATAAAATACTCTCTATTTTAATCTTTCCCAAGAGATGTGGGAAAGAAAAGTGGTTACTGATGTTCCGAGCTGTATAGTTTTTGGTGTAAATTTGTTATTTTGATCCTGAGATATTAACCCTTTATCCATCAAATTGAAAATTCCTCCAATCCCTTTGGCATTCGATAACTTGAAAATATTGCTTGGATTGTCAAGTTACTTTATATTTGTGTTCAGGTTACTGATGTGCCGAGTTGTATAGTTTTTGGTGTAAATCTGATAATTTGATCCTGAGATATTAACCCTTTATCCTTCAAATTGAAAATTTCTCCAATCCCTTTGGCATTCGATAACTTGAAAAATATTGCTTGGATTGTCTAGTTACTTTACATTTGTGTTCAGGTTACTGATTTGCCAAGCTGTATAGTTTTTGGTGTAAATTTGATGATTTGATCCCGAGATATTAACCCTTTATCCTTCAAATTGAAAATTCCTCCAATCCCTTTGGCATTCGAGAACTTTAAAAATATTGCTTGGATTGTCAAGTTACTTTATATTTGTGTTCAGGTTTCTGATGTGCCGAGCTGTATAGTTTTTGGTGTAAATCTGATAATTTGATCCAGAAATATTAACCCTTTATCCTTCAAATTGAAAATTCATCCAGTCCATTTGGCATGAGATAACTCAAAAGATATCAATCCGTTTGTCATGTTACTCCATATATGTGTTCAGGTTACTGATGTGCCAAGCTGTATAGGTTTTGGTGTAAATCTGATAATTTTATCCTGTGATATTAACTCTTTGTCCTTCAAATTGAGAACTCTTCCAATCCATTTCTTCGGCATGCGATAACTCAAAACATATTAATCCAATTATCAGGTTACTTTATATATGTATTTAGGTTACTGATGTGCTGTGCTGTATAGTTTTTATGTGTACCCATACTATGTATGGTACACATAATGCTGGCATCCGGGGTGACCATCCGTCGTTCATCCATCCTTTGTCCATCTGTCTGTCCATCCGTCTGTCTGTCCGTCTGTCTGTCTGGCATCCTATCCATTTCTTTGGCATTCGATAACTTGAAAAATATTACTTGGATTGTCAAGTTACTTTATATTTGTGTTCAGGTTACTGATGTGCCGAGCTGTATAGTTTTTGGTGTAAATCTGTTATTTTGATCTGGAGATATTAACCCTTTATCCTTCATATTGAAAATTCCTCCAATCCCTTTGCCATTCGATAACTTGAAAAATATTGCTTGGATTGTCAAGTTACTTTATATTTGTGTTCAGGTTACTGATGTGCCGAGATGTATAGTTTTTGGTGTAAATCTGATAATTTAATCCCGATATATTAACCCTTTATCCTTCAAATTGAAAATTCCTCCAATCTCTTTGGCATTCGATTTCATCGGCCTATTTTTCTTCTACTGCTCTCACCTCTGTTATTTCCAGTTTGGTTCCTTTAGGGCAATTCCTTTTGCCCTCGCTTTTGGTGCATTCTCATGTCAATTCCTCCCGCACCTGCTGTGGGGTGGGGGACGCTGTCTTTTCTGGACCTCCCGACATGACCACATCTGGTGTGAGTTATACACCCTCCAGGGGGGAGGTTCAGCTCCTCCCGCACCTGCGGGGGTGGGTGGAATGCTGTCGTTTTGCGGCCTCCTGACCACGTCTGGTGAGAGTTACACCCCCTCCATGGGGGATGTGTAGCTCCTCCCGCACATGCGGGGGGTGGGGAATGCTGTCGTTTCGGGCCTCCCGACACAACCACATCTGGTGAGAGTTATTCCCCATCCGTGGGGGATGTGCAGTTTCTTTTACCGTGGTGGATACTGTGGGAGCTGTTGATTTCTGGTGAAGATATGCCTTGTTCCGGGACTATGTGCTCCCTCCAGTCGACATCTGAGGCTGTCACTAGGGTTGTGACTCCTCCTTTGGAGGCCAAGCTAGGTGGCTCTCTCCCCTTTTCTGTCAGTTCCAACAGCTCCCGTTGTATCTGCTGCTCCTGCTGTTCCGTTTACAACGTCATCGGTCACCGTTTTAGCCGGCCTCGGCTTATCCCTGCAGGGGTGTGCAGTAATGTCTGTAGTGTGGTTGTGGGGCATCGGCCTCAGCCTTCCCTGACTTTAACTCGGCGAAGTCGGAAGTGGCTGCCGACTGAACCCCCCTGCTGTGTCCTCTCAGCCATTGAGCACAGCAGTTTTATCCCTGCAGGGGTCTGCAGAGGTGTCTGGTGGTGTTGACGTGGGGTATCGGCCACAGCCTTCCCTGACTTCAACTCGGCAAAGTCGGAAGTGGCTGCTGACCAAACCCCTGCTGTGTCCTCTCGGACGTTGTGCACAGCAGTTTTCTCCCTGCAGGGGTCTGCAGCAGTGTCTGGTAGTCTAGCCGTGGGGTATCGGCCTCAGCCTTCCTTGACTTCAACTCTGCGAAGTTGGAAGTGGCTGCCGACTGAACCCCCATGCTGTGTCCTCTCAGCTGTTGAGCACAGCAGTTTTATCCCTGCAGGGGTCTGCAGGGATGTCTGGTAGTGTAGACGTGGGATTTTGGCCTCAGCCTTCCCTAACTTCAACTTGGCGAAGTTGGAAGGGGCTGCCGGCCGAACCCTCTACTGTGGTCTCTCAACCGTCGAGTACCTCAGTTCGGATGTTCATGGTGGGGTCACCATGAGCTCCATAGCATTTCCATCCACGCACTCTGGTCCCATCGCGAGTTTTGTGTGACCAACGCTTTTTGTGCAGCCTGGACCTTCTGTCTCACAGAGATCCGAGGCGACTCTCCTGAGTTTCTGCTCTGTTGATTCTCAGGGTATGTGATACCCCACTACACATCTGCCTTCAGATGTTTTCGGCTGCAGCCCTTCGCCCCGCATCGGGTGTATTTGAGGATTGTGACCCTTCGCTGGAAAATGGGTCAGGAGTGAAGCCACTTTGTCATTTCGTTTCCACGTCGTTCTGTTCCGACAGTCAGTGAGCTTAGGGAGGCCCTCTCCTTGCTCACTTAGGTTCTGTCCAAGTGCCTTTTCTGTTGCTTCCAGTGAGGCTACGAGTGGTTTTCGGGCACCCCCTGTGGCACCGTCTCCCGGGATTGGAAACAGGTCGCTTTCTAATTCCCTGGTGTGCCCACACCATGGGAGGCATTGGCTGTGTCTTCCGAGTCGTGGGATGAGTCTGACATTCCTGACGTCGAGGGCTAACAGTCTTCTGACTTGGGGGCAGCTCTTGACTTTGTGTTTGGGTTCCTTCCAGGTCTCAAACCGTCAAACCAGCTGACAGTGTCAGCCCGGCTGCGATCATCGGTCGCACGCCTACAGCCTGTGGAACAACATGCTTCTGGGCGCCTTCGACCATGCCTGTCGGTACAGGTGGTTGAAGCATTTACCGCTTTGGACTCTACGCTGAGTTCCAAGGCTATGAAGACGTTCTTCATCAAGGTTGACACTTTTTGCCTCTGGTGCATTATCGTTCCTACGATTTTGCCAATCCGTCAGTCTGCCAGACTGTGACGGTCTTGGATCGGGACTCTAACTCCTCAGCCATATGGAGACTCTGGAGTCCATGTTGGGCTTATCGAGAGGGATACTGGAATGCGTTCTCTCTTCGATCACGTCGTCTCTGCTTTGCTGCTAATCTGCTCCCAGATGAGTTTGATGACAAACAGGTTTTTGTTTTGTGTGTGCTGTTCAAGGCACTCATGCATCTTCTCACACACATGCCTGTTACGCGGCTAGCTTGGAATTAGTTCGCAGGTCACAGCTGGACACAAAAAGTCCCCTTCTTGAGGGGCAGTGTGCTGCTCTTCGATCTACCTCTTTCAGTGGGCCCGCGGCTATTCCATGGTTCTGTGGCGACAGTCCGGGATGGCTCCCTTTGTCATTCCATTGCTCTGCTGCTGCTTAGTCGGCCTTCTGTTGGAGGCAGGCCACTTCTACTCACTCACAGGGTGGGGTAGGCGTCGGCAGTAGTCACCTCGATTTCGTCCCAGGTTGAGGCACTCCACTAAGTAGAGAGTGCCTCTTCCAACATGAGTCCCTTTCAACGTTACACGTTGGGAACTTTTGACGACAGAGATAGGCGATCTCCTGTCAGAGGGGACAATCGAGGTCATCAAGAACTTTCTTTCAGTGGGATTTTGTTCCCGCATGTTCTTGGTGCCGAAGAAGGACGGCCGACTCAGATAGGTTATCGATTTGAGTATTCTGACGCAGTCTATCATTGCTCCTCAGTTCAGCATGAAGGCTTTCAGATCAGTTCGCCGCTCCATTCCCCAGGATGTTTTCCAGTTCAAGGCCATTCCCTTTGGTCTCGGCCTGGATCCTCGGGCCTTCACCTGTCTGATGTCGCATGTGTTAGTCCTACATCGCACACAGTCCAAGTGTCTTCTTCGACTTGTCTAGTTGATATCCTCCAGAGGCAATCCAATGATGCTTTTCTGGAGCTTGATGTCGTCACACTGTTGAGCCTACTCACGTCACTAGGGTTCAGAGTCAACGGAGAGAAGTCGGACATGGTCCCTTCTCCGTCTTGTCATCTGGGATAGACTTCATCAGCTCGGAGTCTTCCCCGACTGCTCGGTCTCTGTGTTTCGGTGACGGATCTCATTCCTCTAGGTCAACTGCATGTCTGACCTCTCCAACACTTTTTGCTCAGTCGTTGGAGGCCGAATGTCGATCCTCTGGATCTGGTGCTTCAGTTACCGGAGTCTCTTCCTCATCACCTTCTCCCCTGACAGATGTTCAGTGGATTATGCAGGGAGTTCCGTTGGACTTTCCCACGTCCGATCGTGTTCTGACGGTAATCGCCAGCGATCTCGGATGAGGTGTGACGTTGGATCCTCTAGGTCTTTTCCTTCACGGGTCATGGGACCAGGATCTAGGTCAACCAGAAGGAGCTTCTTCCTCTTCTTTTGTGTTTCTGACAGTGGATCCCCCGCTTATAGAATTGTCCGTTCCTTCTGTGGTCTGACAATTCTACGGTGGTTGTTTACATTCGGAACCAGGGCGGAACGCACTATGTTCCCATGTACGTTTTGGTTCAGGATCTTCTACTGCTCGCTCAGGATGTCAACGCCAGAGTGGTGGTTCGTCACATTCCCGTTCGTCTGAGCGTCCTAGCTGACTGCCTGTCCCGACGGGGCGGGTTCTTTTCCACCGAGTGGATGCTCCACATGGCGGTGTTCCAGTCTCTTTGCGATCTCTGGGGTCATCCCCACATCGATCTCTTTGTGACTCATTGGAACCATCAGGTGGACACTTTCGCGTCCCAGTGTCCGGATGCTCTGGCTTTCGCTGTGGATGCTCTGACCCTCCTTAGAGACGGTCTTGTCGGCTACGCCTTCCTGCCGGTTCTGATTCTGTCTCAGGTTCTAGCCCAGATGTGAACCTGCTGTTGTCGAATCCTTGCGATCACACCCCTGTCACCTCGGTGGGTGTGGATCACTCTGCTCCACTCTCTGTTAGCGGCGGTTCCGGCATGTCTCCCTCTACGTCGCGACTTTCTTTGCCAAAGTCGCCCGAGGAGGTTTCAGGTCGACCCGACTTCATTGTGCCTTCGCGCATGTCTTTTATCGGGTCCTGTCCCCTCCATAGTGTTTTTTAGAGAAGAGCAGTGGAGTTGCTTTTCTTCTTCAAGGAGGCACTCACCCCACTGGTTTAGCCTCTGTGGCTAAGTAGAAGGTTCTTCTGTCCATGGTGTGTGATCACTCTGTTGCTTCTGTCACTCCTTCGATCACACCGATTGTGGAGTTTCTGGTATATGTTTGTTTCTGGGGGTCACCAGCAATGGGGACAAGTCCATGCTTCGGAGACCTTTTTCATATGTGGTACAGCATCGTTTCGGCACTCATCCTTGCCTCTCCAAGCTTGTTCAGCACTTTTCCTTGAAAAGGCCTAGGACTTTGCAGTTTACTCCTAGATGGACACTTTCTTGGACGCTGGTCTGCTTGGTGGGGGGGGGGGGGGGGGGGGGGGGGGGGGGGGGTCATGCCTTTATCCCGGGTGGATATGCGTTTTCTCACATGCCAGATCTCTCCTGAATCCATTTCTCGATGGATTTGTCTTGCCATTCGTGCAGCTTCTGCTCATCTTGCTACAGGCGATTGTATTACCAATCTTTTTTTCTGCCATGAGGTGCGTGCATTGTCTTCCTCTCGGGGCTTATACTAACTCTGTCATGTTGTCAGATGTTATGCTGGCAGCCTACTGGAGAAATGCTACCTTCTCCACTTATATGCGACAGTTGCAGGAGCAGACGGACCTTTGCTCAGGCTGTTGTCTATCCCAGCCATTCAGCTTCTTACAGGGTCAGTTCCAGCTCTGTGCTATTACTACCCTTTCTGTCTGTGCATCGCACATCACCATACGCCTCATTTTTCATTGTCTTTTCTAATGTTTGTGATGCTATGGTTTGATAGGACTAGGGATCTCTTCCTCTGTCCACGGTTCCAGTGCAATTGAGTTATGTGTGGGTTGGTTATGTGATTCCCTCCATCCTATTGTCTATTCAGCCTGTAGTAAACAATTGTAAGGTAGGTTGATAAGAAATATAAATTTTATAGTAAATTTCCTTTCTTATTATACCTACTGCAATTGTTTACATGGAGGCCCTCCTGTCTTCTTCTTCGGGTAAGAATCCTTCCTCCCCGCTGATCACATAACTCCTTTGTTGGTGGACTCAAAAGAATGATGAATTGATGACTGCCCTGAGCATTGGTTAATGGAAGTCGTGGATTTGTACTAAGGGAAGAGCGTCCCATACTGGGTGTGCGCCGATGGCGCTCGGCCCAGTTTTGGCTTATTTTTTCGTGGTGTTTTTTACACCACTTTTCTTTCCCACATCTCTTGGGAAAGATTAAAATAGAGAGTATTTTATCCGAGTAAGGGTCTTCCACTGTAATGCAAGCCTGTAGTAAACAATTGCGGTAGGTATAATAAGAAAGGAAATTTACTATAAAATTTATATTTCTGTTAACTTGTGAATAAAAGTCCAAGAATATAAATATCGACCCCTTTGTTCTTTTTGATATATCGGTAATTCTTCAAGACAAGCAATATTTTACCGGTTACAAAAATGATATTGAACCATATTGAAATACTGGTTTATCATCCAGCTCTATGCATGATAAAATATATTCATTTCACAGATAATATGAAGGACATCCACGGAATCTGAAGCTGCATATGTAATAAAGAAAAATAGACTTTGGGAACATAATTATGAACCTAGGGGAGGTTTATGTTGTTAAGTGATGCACTGATGGAAAGAACTGTCAACATTGTCATTAACCTTAATCACGTCTTATCCTGCAAACAATTGTGAAATGATATTAGCCGTAAAAATCACTGCTCAGCCTCAAAACTTCCATTCTGTTGTTTAGCAGAAAACTGAAATATTTTTCACATACTTTTGGGTTAAGGTTAAAGTATCTGATCATTCGGAAACAATGTATTTTCATGGAAGAGAATGTCTTTTTGCTGGCGGCAAGCCATTGTTTTACTCTTAACTTGCTTAGTATTTTCAAGATATTTTTCATCAAATCTTGTCATGGCTGCAGTAAAGCAGCCTTGACTGGTTTTGATGAAAAAATTATCTGAATGTAACCCAAGAAATCAATGGTTAAAATACATGCAATTTACAGAGGGAAAAATTTAATCAAAAGTGGTGGCCGAGTGGATAAGTGCACTGGTCTCTCATGTCAGAGGTCCCGGGATTGATCCCTGGTCGGGGAAAGTTCTTGAGGTGTCTGGACACTCTCTATCAGCATCAATTGTGGGATTGATGCTGTCACAGCGTACCATCCTATTGGGTGGGGATGTAAAATGGCTGTCCTCTATGTGGAGAGAGACACTCCATGCAGGCTAAAGATCCCTTCGTAGTATTCAAGAAGAGCGAATCCACAAAGTTGCCACTACGAAGGTCATCCTACACACCTGCACCATTGGGCCAAGGAGAGGCGTTAATATAAGTTGCATAACTTGTTTGCCAATCCTTGTAAAACAAATAAGATTAAATTAAAAAAAATGTAATCATTTCTTCCCAAATTATACTTATTTCAGTGGAAAGAGAAATCATGTCCTGGGCAGGAATATCCGCTAACAGTATGCAAGGAGTTAATGGAAGAAATTTCAGGAATGATTTGGGAGATTTTGTGTTATTTATGCTATTTCTTAGAATTGAAGAATGGTTAACCCATTTTAGATGATGAATTGGCTGCTTCCACCTGTGTAATTTACAAATTGAGCAGATGAAAAACAATTTTTAACAACAATTTCAGCAAAACCATATCATGTGACCTCTCATTGGAATGAGTTGACAGAGTTTGTTCCTGTAAGGAGTCCCATGATATGGTTTTGATGACCTTTTGTGAAAATTTTGAGAAAAAAAATAAAATTGTTACTTATTCCATTCCAATTTTTTAAAAGAACTTTCATCCACGAGGTGTGTTAGATAAAGGGTTATCAATGAAAAAAAAGGTGATTCCAGTAGTTAGTGAGCTTCTTGAAATTATGTTCTTCAGATATTAAATGGTGCTGTATTACAACAGGTGTTTGTTGTAGAGTTTACTGTGCAAAATCACCAATGTGATGACTGTCACAGGGTTGAGGCAAAAGATTTCTGGAGATCTGTTGTTCAAGTCAGACAGAAGGTAAATTGTTACTTATATATAACCATTTGGCATTTTTATCATCAGTTCCTCACTCCATTTATACCATTTTTTTCTTGGTACTAACTTTAGGTTTGGTAGATGTATATCGATCAGACCCCAGCTGTCTATCAGGAGCAGGTGTTAAAAATTTGAGATTGCTTTTGGAGTAGAAATGTCAAATGTTACAGTTTTAATGTATGTGTGTCTGTTAGTGTTTAAGGATGGGAGGGGGTTGGTATAATACATCTATATTTATCTTATCTCACTTGGTAATTATTTCAGCCCTGGTTTTTAATTTGTTATGGGATTGAAAATTAAATATTGGAAACTTTTTTATCATATGACTCGTCCATTTTGTTCACTTTAAAACATTTGATATTTTATTTTCATATTAATCAGTGATAAATAAAGCCTTCCGTCAATTTCATTGGTCAATTTCAAAACTAGACAATTTGATTGGCTCAACAAAATACAACTGGGCCACATTTTCATAATTTGCATAATTAGAGTTGGAGCTTTCATTGGTCAATTTCAAAACTGGACAATTTGATTGGCTAAACAAAATACAGCTGGGTCACATTTGCATCATTTCAGTAAGGAGAATTTACGTTATTTGTCCTATTAAGGGTGGGTTATATTGTATTAATCTTTTACCTACAAGAAAAATGCCGAGCTCAACGAGCTCGTTCCAATGAGGGGTCATAATCTATGTTTTGGAAGCAAAAAATGAACATTTATAGTTATACGAGGATGTTTTTTTCCAAGTGCCGTCTGCAACTCAAATTAGTAAAAAGTCCTACTAAGTGGATAATTTGTGTGTGTGTGTGTGTCATATGATAAATAGAATATGAAATGAGTGTTTTTCTCATATAATATTTATGAAACTCGTCAGAATTTTCTGTTTGGGCTCGCCAAAATGGAAAATTCTCAGACTCATTTCCTAAATATTATATGAGAAAAACATTCATTCCATATCCTCCATATACCATATAGATATACTCCATACAATTGAACATGTTCATAGAATACCCCCCACAAGATTTGACTACATTGAAACCATGTGCTTTCCTAGAAAATCAATATGGCAGCCTCCACCAAATAAAATGCACATTACTCTAACAGTATGTACTGTGTATGTGCACTCACACCATCCATTGCCACGACAATAATGTCACATGGCTGCTCACATGGGCTACCGTGAGAACCACTTCATACCAAATTGACACCCATCATTCATTGTGGTATGATGTCACATACTATGCCCAGAAGAAAAGGGTCAAAATGTCAAAGTAAACATGTTATGCTACTGGCTTTTGCCACCACCTCCTTCATCCTAAAACATTTAGCACAGTCTACAGGTTGTATTTATGGAGGGATTTCATTGTAACTTTGTAGGATGACTCAATATAATGTCTAGATGAGAACATCCCATTTTGGTCGTGATTGGTCAACTGCGATGGCTACAGGGGCCCGAAGCCCTAAAACCTTTAGCACAGTCTACAGGTTGTATTTATGAAGGGACTTCATTGTAACTTGGTAGGATGACTCCAGATAATGCCCAGATGAGAATGTCCCCTTTTCGTCACAATCATTCAACCTTGATGGCTGCCTGAGCCCAAAAGTGAAAAAACTTTAGCACAGACTACAGGTCGTATTTATGAAGGGATTTCATTGTAACTTGGTAGGATGACTCAGTATAATGGCTAAATGAGGATCTCCCCTTTTGGTTGCGATCGGTCAACTGTGAAGGCTACACAGGCCCGAAGCCGGAAAACCTTTAACACAGTCTACAGGCTGTATTTATGAAGGGATTTCATTGTAACTTGATAGGATGACTCATTTTGGAATAATTTCACCATAACTTGGTAACTTTGGTTGACATACATTGACTGTGAGGGCCACATACATTAACTTTGAGGGCCACATTAACCCACTCCCCAATTCCTTAGTACAGACTACACCTCATATTATTTTTATTGAAAACATAGCATGCAGGGAACAGAAATTAACATATTCCCAATTATCACAATTCTTGTCTTATTTCATAATCCTTTCATAAACATTGAACATTATCCTTTTCATCAAACACAACACACAGACAAGTTAAGCCATAGTGTCATTGACACTTTGATTTAGCTCACCTTGACGAAGTCAAGCTGAGCTTATCTAATCGCTCTCCATCTGGCGTCCGTCAATACTATGTTTTGGACTTTTCCAAAACCAGTGGGCCAATTCAAGTGAAAGTTAGTGTGAGTGATGGTCCTGAAGTGGCATTAGATTTTTGTTCAATTTAACATGCCCCGCCTCATAGGGAGGGGTTGGGGAAAAATGCTCCAAAATATTTTTAAAATCTGCTTCTCATGAACCAGTGGGTACAATGACTTGATATTTGGTATGGAATTTCCTTTTGAGGTGTGGAATCAAGTGTGTTCAAACAAAGTTGGTGAAGCAATATTTGCCTTTGTAATGGGAAGGTTAGATTGTTGCGCGGAAGAAAGCACTTTTTTCGAGGTTCTGGGACCCCACGAAATCCATAAAACCTTGTTTCTAAGGGTAGCAAATGTTTTTAAATAGGTCTACTTTAATAATGATCAATAATTCAATAAAGGAATATCTTCCATATTGGTTCCATAAGCATCAGGAGGTCAGAACCCCTAAATTAGGGTTCAGAGCCCTAAAGAGTGAATTGGGGCTCCCTTTAAAAAATTGGTCAGCACCATGAGATGCCCCATTGAAAATTACCGTAGAATACAAATCAAACAGAAAACGAAGCAGGTTTTTGCAAATTGCGAGAACAGTCGTTTCGTTCCTGCAACGTTCTCGTAAATGCTTGTTAAGGAGACCCACTTACCTTTCCCACCAAAAATATAAGCCTTTTTTTATCGGAAAGATCTATTAAGCCTTTGGAATTTACGGCAATGACGCCACAAATACCGTTGCTCGTATAGAATGTGACGACATATTTCTGCCATCACAAAATGTTTGCAAAGTTTGCCCCCCACTGCATTGCATGATAAGCAAAACGTTAAATGAAAGACGTTGTCAATTTCACTATGCATGAAATCAATGACTATCTGGCTTCAGGATTGATAGAAATTGACATTGTTAACACTGTAACAACTGCTGCTTGTGAGTTGTGAAATCAACAAGCTGGTTCGGGTACAGTATTGTAGAAATAAAATACGATTCAGGAGCAATTATTCAGTGTTTTGTTTCATATTTCTTTCAATCAACATGCTGAAGAGGAAAACTGTTCTGGGATGGGGATTTTGGCCTGTCAGTGACACAGATTCCAAAATTTAATAAAAGTAGATGCATTTCTATAAACATGATAACTGCAATAGCCTTTGATATGGTGGTTGAACAATCTACGTATTTGAAGATAAATAAGCATAATTCGTGTGATTAAGACACATGTTGGAAATGGATCCCACAAAAATAAATGGGTCCCGCAAAAAAACAAATTTGCGAAACCCTGCGAAACCCATATCTGAGAATGACAAAAATGGCAAGAAAGTAACACTTGTGTATAAAATATTGTTTGACATTAAGGTGGCCAGGACACAGACATGTGGAACATTTAGAAATAGTTTTTAATTATACTCACACTCTTTTCCAAAGGGGGAGATGCCATATAGTATAATTTGATCTGTTGTTGGTGTTTCCATCTGTCTATTCGTTGATATGTCTGCCCTTTTGTCCCACTCACTTTTCATACACCCAGGGTAATAACTTTCGTATCCTTGATCATACAGTGCTCATATTTCATTCACACATTGCCTATAAAAATGTGGTGATTGTTTTGAGATCTGTAAACCAAAGGTCACAGTCACTTACTATAAACAGATTTTTCATTATTGTGCAGTCACTTGAAGTCTCCTCCTGCATACAAAACTATAATTTCAAACTGTCAACGTCACTGATACTATAAAGAGAATTTTTGTTTCCACATACAGTGTAGCCCATTTAATTGTATAATTCTTAACTGAATAATCCTGGTAATTGAATATAATTTCCAAACACAAACCATTTACCATTCCATCATTACAAATTTGACCTGTTAACTGCATGTAGGTTATAAAGTTAACTCCTGTTAATTGAATAAAACATCTTGTAATCAGTCAAAAAATTAATTCCGGCATCTACTGCATTCTACACATTTATAGACATTTTTGGTATCAAAACATCCAATATATTCATTTAATCTCTTAAATTTTATTTGATAGAGCTCAGTGAGCTCTGTCAATCAAGATATAATAGAATAAATGCTCAGTTATTTTTACTAGAAGATAGAAAAATGACCCAATACCAGTTAATCGTATACTCTTGTTAATTCAATATTTTTCTGCAGCAAAGTGGATATTCAATTAACAGGATACCACTATACAAACATGGGTACCCTTTTGCATACAAAATTCATACACAGATTGCCTAAAGGTGTTGATGATCAGGATTGTATTTGGGGTCAATACTAGAGCTGAAACAGTTAAGGGGTTTTCTTGATCGATTAATCATGTGGAATAACCTTGGTTAACCAATTAATCTCTTGTCCAAATAGACATCTGAATAACTGCCATACCGTTGATGATTTACAGCATGGACTCTTTACCCAACGTAACACACAAAACCGACTAGGCCTATATACAAAAAATCTCCATTCAAATTTATTATGTTTTCAATTTTTGTCTCAAAAACATAGCTTATGACCCCTCATTGGAATGAGCTCATTGTACTCGTTTCAATGAGGGGGTCATAAGATATGTTTTTGAGACAAAAATTGAAAAGTTTTAGTAATTCATGAATTTATTTTGCAAGTATCATCTGCTACCCACAATGGGTAAAGGGTTAAGAATGACCATTTCCAGCTACTGATACAGTATGATGTTCATGCAAGTAAACAAGTATGCCATCATGTAACTTGCATGCTTTACTCTGTCTCATATAATTGATGTGAGTCAGTGTGACAATGTCTGCCTGTTTTGGAGAAAGTTTGTTCCTTTGTTAACCCATATAATTCAGTAGTTCAAAAGTAACAGTTAATCGATCAATTACCTTTTGGATCGATCAAGATGTTGATCATTGATTAATCGATTAATTGGTTAACTGTTTCAGCTCTAGTCAATATAATTCAGTATCTATTGAATCACCTTAAGTTGGTTGGATGGGAAAGAGTTGGTATACCTTCGTGAGCCTCTGTACACTAAAAACGGTTAAATTAACAAGAATGCACTGTTATTTATTGTTTAAATAATGAAATTGTGTGACTATCTCTTGTAGCTATTGATAAATCATGTCTGATATGGCTGAAAATATGTAAACATTTTCTCACTGAATGGCATTTCAGGTTCTTGTATTTTTTGTGTTGATCATTCTGTGAGAAAATTTTGGGGTTGTTTTTTTTTTTCTGTGCAGTCATTTGGTATTTGGTATAAGTTCAATATTTAACTTATACTTGTAGCACTCTAGTAGAATAATATTATTTTCTTCTCTTGCATTGTTTTACCCTTGTATACTCAAATAAAGATCTTATCTAACCGAGATCTGTCTGACAAGATGTAATTGGTTCAATTCCTAATCGATTAAATGGCTACTTCTGATCAGAGTTTTGGAATTCTGCCATCCAACAGCAAATTGTTAAACTAAGTATTGTCTTCTTAAATTTTTCGAGTCCACTGACCTCTTTTTTCAATTACTGTACTGAATGTGACATTTGCAGAGGATGTTAGAGCTAGTGGTGAACATGTGAGACTTTGATCAAAAAGTCATGTGTTCAAATCTTTCCAGAGACACTTGGCATTGTTTTCTTATTCTAGACAATGCACCTCAAGTACTCTTGTTGGTGGATCATGGTACAGGTATGTTGATAGAACACATATCTTGAATGAAAACACTCAGAGCTCAGGGTCTGCTCAGTTAGTTCTGATGGATCCAACAGGGTGTGTGCCCAGCACTTCCTCCTGCATCCCAAAAACATTTTCTAAAACGTTGATAAACTTACATGTTTGCATTTTATAAGTGTTTTAAACAGAGTTGTGAGCCATTAGGGTCTCTCCAACTGTATTAAATAATTGTTATGGGAGTTTTTAAAATGAATGGAGAGAACAAGGTGAATAAGAGAAAAAGGCATGCTTCCAAAAGGAGGTGTTTCATATTTCTCCACATTCTAGGTGCGCCCTTGTTAATTACTTTAAAAATTTGACAATAATAATTACTTGCCATGTCTGCGTGGTTATCTTTGGGCACTGTGGCTTCCTCCACTCATAAAATGTTTTCACAGTATATGACCCTCACTTTTAAAAGTGACATTAAGCCTTTGCTCACTGATGTGAAAATACCTAAATTTCAAGCAGCAAATTTTCCCATAATGCAACTACTGGTAGCCATTTAATCAATTCAGTCTTGTTTGACAGAGGTTACTGAGCTCTCAAACAAAACTGAATTGGTTAAATCCTCATAGCATTATGGGAGAAATTTGCTTCTTGATATTTTGATAATTCGACATCTATGTGCAGAGGGTTAATGTCTCAAAAAGAAAAAAATCTATCCCTATTCACAGGGGTGCCTTAGACCTGGTTTCTCTGAACATAGTATTTTACCTTTTAATTATCCAATGAAACCCTGGGAAATGAAGCAGTGCTTGTTTACAGTGGTAACCAAGCTCTGTTTTACTGGTAAAATAGAACCCAGTAACCAATGCCTGGGGTGGAAGTCCCCTACAATGGGCAACATGGGGTAAACAATTGGCTGGACATGACTTTATATCCATGTTGTGGTCACGATTAGCCATTGTGCAGAAATGTGTGACCTTAAACACCAATAAATAAATAAATGAATTATCTTTTGATGCTCATGGTGTGGTAAACATGTTCTGAATTTCAGACTGTTCACAGAAAAACTTTCTACTACTTGGAACAGCTTATATTGAAACATAAAGCACATGTAAATACAGTGAACATCAAACCTTCACACAGTGAGTTTTACTTCATTTATATGAATGTTATTTGCTACTCATGTTTTTTTTAATTTTTTTCACCTCATGACCACTCATCTCTATATAACTGGTTGCTGGAATGTTAGCGAAAATCATTGCCACTCACCGCCCCCCCCCCCCCCTTCCCCTCGTAAGATGGCATCAAGTGTATCAATACAGTAATTCTTCCCAACCCATGGTGTTTGATGATGTGAAGGCTGTTTAACTACAGCGTAATAGGTTTCATTTCACAAAACATCATGGCGTTCACCTTGCACGAAAACTAATAATGCTGTGTCACCTTTCCAATCTTGGCACTTGTTTTGGGTTAATAATGACTAAAATGCGTTGTAAATATTCAATTTGCATTGCCACGAAAAATGTGCAAATAATCAACATATTCATTTTTTGCAGACATCAAAATATATTGTTTAAATGGTTATCAGAGATTCAAGGTGTCAGTAAATTGAAAACCTTTGGGAAATTGTTCTGTTGGGCATTATTTATTCCCCCCCCCCCCCCCCCCCCCCCCCCCCTGTTTCCAGGTGTCAGTAAATTGAAAACCTTTGGGAAATTGTTCTGTTGGGCATTATTTATTCCCCCCCCCCCCCCCCCCCCCCCCCCCCAGGATGGCAGCAGTGGAGACATTTTTCTGTGTGACCAGTGAGCATTCCAGCAATGCAGTGCTTATGACCCAATGATTTGTTGGCATCACTTATGTTTTCCACTCATTTTGCTCACATGATTCAGTTCTAGAAGCCTACATTGGAACTTATTAAATTAACTTGAATGTTCTGTCAATTAAAACTTTAGCTTCGCATCCCTATATTTTTCACAGAAAGATAGTTTTCAGAAAATTTCCTGTTAAAACATGAAATTTCAAGTGAATTTCAGGGAATTTAATTACATTCTCACACCATTCTCATCCTTAAATATCATATCTTTACTCCATATTTTAATTATTAAATATATTAACTTGAGTATTGGCATAAGTTTCTACAGAAGAAAGTTATGTTCATACTGTTTAACTCATTGCATGCATATCTGGTTGTTATTCCTCCCCAAGATCGTAAATATCTCTTGTCACTGGTATTGGTTTATTGTGGGTACATTTAATCATTTTTATGTGTACCCATACTATGTATGGTACACATAATGCCGGCATCCGGGGTGGCCATCCATCGTTCGTCCATCCTTTGTCCGCCCATCTGTCCATCTCTCCGTCCGTCTGTCCGTCCATCTGTTCGTTCGTCCGTCTGTCCGTCTGGCGTCCGTATCCATTTCTTTGGCATTCAGTAACTTGAAAAATATTGCTTGGATTGTCAAGTTACTTTATATTTGTGTTCAGGTTACTGATGTACCAAGCTGTATAGTTTTTGGTGTAAATCTGTTATTTTGATCCTGAGATATTAACCCTTTATCCTTCAAATTGAAAATTTCTCCAATCCCTTTGGCATTCGATAACTTGAAAAATATTGCTTGGATTGTCAAGTTACTTTATATTTGTGTTCAGGTTACTGGTGTGCTGAGCTGTATAGTTTTTGGTGTAAATCTGATAATTTAATCCTGAGATATTAACCCTTTATCCTTCAAATTGAAAATTTCTCCAATCCCTTTGGCATTCGATAACTTGAAAAATATTGCTTGGATTGTCAAGTTACTTTATATTTGTGTTCAGGTTACTGATGTGCCGAGCTGTATAGTTTTTGGCGTAAATCTGATAATTTAATCCTGAGATATTAACCCTTTATCCTTCAAATTGAAAATTCCTCCAATCCCTTTTGGCATTCGATAACTTGAAAAATATTGCTTGGATTGTCAAGTTACTTTATATTTGTGTTCAGGTTACTGATGTGCCGAGCTGTATAGTTTTTGGTGTAAATCTGTTATTTTGATCCTGAGATATTAACCCTTTAGCCTTCAAATTGAAAATGTCTCCAATCTCTTTGGCATTCGATAACTTGAAAAATATTGCTTGGATTGTCAAGTTACTTTATATTTGTTTTCAGGTTACTGATGTGCCGAGCTGTATAGTTTTTGGTGTAAATCTGTTATTTTGATCCTGAGATATTAACCCTTTATCCTTCAAATTAAAAATTTCTCCAATCCCTTTGGCATTCGATAACTTGAAAAATATTGCTTGGATTGTCAAGTTACTTTATATTTGTGTTCAGGTTACTGATGTGCCGAGCTGTATAGTTTTTGGTGTAAATCTGATAATTTAATCCTGAGATATTAACCCTTTATCCTTCAAATTGAAAATTCCTCCAATCCCTTTTGGCATTCGATAACTTGAAAAATATTGCTTGGATTGTCAAGTTACTTTATATTTGTGTTCAGGTTACTGATGTACCAAGCTGTATAGTTTTGGTTGTAAATCTGTTATTTTAATCCTGAGATATTAACCCTTTATCCTTCAAATTGAAAATTCCTCCAATCCCTTTGGCACTTGATAACTTGAAAAATATTGCTTGGATTGTCAAGTTACTTTATAATTGTGTTCAGGTTACTGATGTGCTGATCTGTATAGTTTTTGGTGTTAATCTGATAATTTGATCTGGAGATATTAACCCTTTAGCCTTCAAATTGAAAATTCCTCCAATCCCTTTGGCATGAGATAACTCAAAAAATATCAATCCGATTGTCATGTTACTTTATATATTTATTCAGGTTACTGATGTGCTGTGCTGTATAGTTTTTTGTGTCGCCTGCCCCATGAAGTGGGGAGCGACATATAGGGATTACTTTTGTCGTCTTGCGTCGTCGTCCGCGTCGCACTTTCTCTTATCCGCCACTCTTCTTTAACCTATGAATGGATTTTGATGAAACTTTCAGTGATTCTTTATCACATGATGGCATTGTGCACCTCCTATTTTATTTTTTGATCCGCTGTATTTTTTCCAGAGTTATGCCCCTTTTCCACTTAGAACAGGCGACACACGTCTTCCATGGAAGACTTACATCTAAGTTATGTAAATCTGATAATTTGATCTGGAGGTATTAACCCTTTATCCATCAAATTAGGCACTCCTCCAATCCATTTCTATATGTACCCATACCTTGTATGGTGTACATAATGTCGGCATCCGTGGTGGCCCTCCGTCATACAGCTTTCTACTAGTTGCGCGTATGGGTACACATCTGACGATTTCATCGGCCTATTTTTCCTTGTAAACTGAATAAACCAGTGGTCTCTGGAGTTGAATGTTGATGAATTATCAAATCCAGTCTTGGTTTCGAGCAGCCATTATGGGATTTGATGAAAAATATTTTTAAAAAATACTCAGTTGGTTAAGAGTTAATGGAGAGTGTCCATTGCACACCAGAATACTAAACATTGGTTTTGAAAAAAATGGATGAATAATCAATTTTGAATGGAAGTTGTTTTACAAAGTTTGCTGATTTGTAAGGCTGAGGATTAGTTAACTGAAAAGTCTGACATCACTCATGGGTGCGGCAGGTGCCTGAAGAACTGTATGATGTCACTTTTAGTTCTCTCATAAATGTATAAGTTAAGTTCAATTGTAAAGGATGTATGACCATTTTACATATTCTGCTGATTTGCATCCTCAAATTTCTTGTTCTTTTCTTTCTATACTGTTGAGCAAGAGAGGCATGTTACCAAGGTTTACATCTGACAACACTTTGCTGTTGTTCCTTTAAAGATATGGCAGACAAAGTCATTTGTGACTCACAAATGTGAACTCACCTTTTATCTATCAATTCCCTTTGAAATCTTACAATAAAAATGCACAAATAATTATTCATTAATCGGAAATGTTTGCCTCAGGTCATAGGTCTTGCTCCCTCATTGAGACAGTCTCATTAAGCATAATCTAGTTTCACATCTTGAGTTATGCTTTTGGAAAAAGCAAAATGAAACTTGATGGATATTGGCATTGACTAATTTATCTACATAATATGCTTGTGTGATGTCAAAGGTTATCTGCATGAATTTTTTTCTTACTGCCCCATGGTGGTTTAATGGTTAATTGGTTGAGAGCTAGAAGCCACTATCAGGGCTTTCAAAAAATGAGGGTTCCAGAACAAAAGCCAATGTTTTCCTTGCTTATGTCTCATATTCCGTCAAATGCAAATAATATTTTGTTTATATAAATATATTCTATTACAAATTATTGGAGAGCGCCTGCAGGCACTCTCCAATAATCTGTAATAAAACAAATTTTTAATAACAAATTTAGACTATCAAAAATAATCTAGCCCTCAAGCAGTTAAAGCATTGAACTTCAAACTGAAAGGTCAGCTGTTCAGTTCTGCCCTGCAATAACTGCATTTTGTCCTTGGGCAAGACACTTCATCCTGAATCCCCATGTGGGGCACTAGCGTGCTATGTCTAAAGCAAACAGCACCAAGCACCAAGCTTGTCATCTTATCTCAAAGTCATTAGAAGTCATTAGACTATTGAGACTTTCAGTGTAGTTTAGTTTTCATCTCTTGCCATTCAATAGTCATGTGCACAAGATAGTGCTAAAATAAAAAGAATCAAGCCTTCAAGAGTGATAACTGATATTATTTAAATAAAATACCATGAAAAACTCTTAGTTTTGTATACTTTATTGTTACATATTCAGATTTCTCATCTCTTTAGCATGCAAACTTGTTTACACCTTTGCCATTTTAAAATTAATATTGGGAAACTCTCTTTTGTATTTTCACAGATGGATTGGATTTTTATTATGCAAATCAGGATCATGCTAGGAAGTTTGTAGATTTCTTATTGACTGTAGTACCATGTAGGTAAGTACTCAGATATTGAGGGAACTTTTCTCTCAGAAACAAATCCAACAAAATTTGACTTCAAGTTTTTTGGTGTAGTGTTGTTTTTCTATTTTTGTTAATCAGCAGTGAAAGTATGCTACCATGGAAACATATTCCGAATAAATCAGTTCACTGACAGTCTTGGCTGAAAGAGAGAGGGGCTATACTGTTTGTGATTTGGAAGAAAAATTAACACAAATATCAACAAGATTAGTGCCGTTTGACCAATATGGAATTGAAACATATGATACTTATAATTTGACAAAATTATATGTGACTGTATGTTTCAGCTTCCACATTTGTCCCAGTTTACTAGTGTACCGAACTCCATTAATTTACTGTTATTGTCTCCCTTCAGTGGCTACACTCAAGTTATAGGCATCACACTATATTAATTCTCCAAATGCAACATAAAGCTATTACTCTGTCGTATTGTGCATTCTGCTGAATGTCCAGTGTTTAATAGCTTTATACTTAAGGGCCTGGATAATTTTGAACAAATTACTATCCAATCTTTGTGTCTGGAGGCCTGGTAGTTCAGCGATCTGAATGTAGTGCCTACCCCTCTAAGTTCAGATTCCTCCCATTCAAAGCTGTTGTAAAGTTCCCCAACAAGTTTTATTGGGAACTCAAAACATGAAAATAGGAATATATATGAAGCTTTCGCCCTTATTACTGGCTGCATTCGATAGTACACATATTTCCTTACATTTGGGCAGAGTTTATTGATCCAAACTATGCTTTATCATTTACTTATCGAGATTTGAACACGGATGAAGCTTCAACTGCACTTAGATATCGTCCATGTTTTTTACACAACCCGGAGTTGCTGCCAAAACAAATATCGATACGGAAATGGAAATACGATCGCATTTGCACAGTGGAGGTCAATTATGATCATTGTGTGGGGGCTTTTTATTAGGAATTACCATTTCCGCATCGATATTTGTTTCAGCAGCAACTCCGGGTTGTGCAAAAAACATGGACGATATCTAAGCGTTGTTGACGCTTCATCCGTGTTCAAATCTCGATAAGTAAAATCTTGATAAATAAATGATAAAACATAGTTTGGATCAATAAACTCTGCCCAAATGTAAGGAAATACGTGTACTATCGAATGCAGCCGGTAATAAGGGTGAAAGCTTGATATATATTCCTATTTTTGTGTTTTGAGTTCCCAATAAAACTTGATTGGGAATTTTACAACAGATTTGAGTGGGAGGCTTGTTGGGGAATTTTACAACAGATTTGAGTGGGTGGAATCTGAATGTAGAGAGGTAGCCACTATGTTCAGATCACTGAAGTAGAGGCCTGGTAATGGTTTCTAATCATGTCTTGGCTGCCTACATAGGCAGCAAAGACTTGACTGGAAACCACATTCAGGATGGTCTACTGTTGGGAAACCTGTTTTAAGGCCAAAAATTTGTTAAAAGTCAGAAATAGGATTATAACTGAAACTAGTAAGTTTGGGGTAATGGAATACATCAGGTGAATATTACATCCCGGTTGAACTCGAGAGGTAAGAATGACTAACAAGTCTGTGTCTGTTCCCACAATGACAACATTGTTGTCATCTTGAGCGATGTCAAGTGCAGTTTCGGCTATCAGTACATCAGCATCAGCCTCGGCCTGCTTGGACTGAATATTGATAGCAGATAGCTCCTGCATTAGAAGATCGATCAGTTGGGTTTTGTTCTTGGCATTTGCAAGGAAATCGGATTGGGGTGTGGTGGCTGGTAACTCGGGTGAGATATTGATATCAATGGAATACCTGTCTTTAGATCTACGGGCTTGTTCCATGCCCTTTGTCGACATTGTACAAGCATAACCATCAAAAACAACCACGACGTCCACCCCAAAATGTCTCACTAGATAATTGGAATATGATGTACGTATGTCCTTATATGACGACTGTTTAGGCCATACAACTGCCCTCAATAAAAATCCACCATCTACAACAAACAGAGAATGTTCTGGGATTTTAGTTTGCTCGGAACCGTATGTTTTGAGGATCTTACCGAGCGTGCTTTTCTGTGTCTTCCTCATTCCAGCAGAATCAAACAATGCTGGTTGTTTCGGGGCGAGTTCATATTTGAGATACTCTTCCATCTCTGCTTGTGACTGAATAACACATGTGATGCGGTTGAACAGAATTGTGGGGTCAATCACTACCTTACTTCCACGGACTTTGATGCTATTTGCCATCGATGCGAAAGACTTCACAGTGTCAACACGTCGTAGTTTGTATGGACTTTATGTGCAAGGGAGTTTTAGAAGTTATCCTTCCTCCCCATACTAGGTAGCTTACCAGAAATTTGGGAGCGCGGTGGCTCAGTAGGTAGAGGTTCAGACTGCAAGCCGAGAGGTCCTCGGTTCGAATCCCACCTGCGACAACCGCGTTGTGTCCTTGGGCAAGACACTTCATCTCCATTTCCCGCATGGGGGCAAGGTGGCGCTGTGCACTAAGGCGTACTGCACATCGATGGTGCACTTGTCTTCAACCAATGCTAACCCTGCTTGTGTAGAGTTGGTATGTTGGGGAGCTGACAGTTGCTCAGTGGTTCTCTCTGGATACTCTGGCTTCCTCCACCCGTAAAACTGTCACAGTCATGATTAGCCATTGTGCATAAATATGTGACCTTAAACACCAATAAATAAATAAATAATACCAGAAATTTAATGTTTGTTCACAACACTGGTACAGTTCTGTGTACCTTGTTGGAAAGAGCTAGGAAACAGCATTGCTTTAAAATATACTTCGTCATATGCCTCTGTTGCTATAAATGACAGCAAAGGAATTTTAGTGGTACCAATGAAAAACTTATTGTTCGAGAACCAAATGTATTTTTGGTCGAGTTGTGTTATTAGGGCAGGCATCTGGGCATCCTCACATTGTTAGAGCAACGACTTGAACAAACAATCTCCGATTTGACTAATATTTGCCATACAGGTCTTTTGCCATAATATCTGAGGCGAGATCGAAAACTGAACTGGCCTGATTTTTATACCCCCCCCCGCAAACAAAGTTTGGGGGGGTATATAGGAATCACCCTGTCCGTCCATCTGTCCATCTGTCCGTCTGTCCATCCTTGTAAGCGCAGCTCCTCCTAAACCGTTTGAAGAATTTTCATGAAACTTTACACAATGGAAGAACTCCATATGGAGATGTGCATGAAGCAATATAATTCCGTACTGACATTTCCAAGGGGAGGTAATCTGTCCGTCTGACCATCCTTGTAAGCGCAACTCCTCCTAAACCGTTTGAAGAATTTTCAGGAAACTTTACACAATGGAAGAACTCCATATGAAGATGTGCATGAAGCAATATAATTCCGTTCTGACATTTCCAAGGGGGATAATCTAACTTATACCGTCTGTCCATCCTTGTAAGCGCAACTCCTCCTAAACCGTTTGAAGAATTTTCATGAAACTTTACACAATGGAAGAACTCCATATGAAGATATGCATGAAGCAATATAATTCCGTTCTGACATTTCCAAGGGGAGGTAACCTAACTTATACCGTCTGTCCATCCTTGTAAGTGCAGCTCCTCCTTCCCCATGGGAACCCCGGGAAGTAAGCAGCACTTGTTTACTGTGGTAAACCAGTTCCGCTTTACTAGTAAAATAGGACCCAGTCACCGATGCTTGGGGTGAAAGTCCTCTAAAATGGGCAACATGTTGATCAACGATTGACTAAACTTGACTTCATCTCCATGTTGTGTCACGATTAGCCATGGTGCATAAATATGTGACGTTAACCACCAACAAACAAACAAACAAACAAACAAGCAGCTCCTCCTAAACCGTTTGAAGAATTTTCATGAAACTTTGCACAATGGAAGAACTCCATATGAAGATGTGCGTGAAGCAATTAATTCTGTTCTGACATTTCCAAGGGGAGATAATCTAACTTATACATTTCAGGTGCGGGGGGTGGGGGGGGTGGTATCACTTTGTGAGTTTGCTCACAGTACCTCTAGTTTGTTATAGAGTTATGGGCCTTCATTATGTCAATTTTTACAAATTTTGAGATCATTGGCACAATAACTTGAACAAACGTTCTCCGATTTAACTAACATTTGCCATACAGGCCATTTGCAATATTATCTCAAGCAAGTTCAGAAACTGGCCTGGCCTGATTTTTCGTCACAGAGTTATGGTCCTTAATTACTCAATTTTGAGTAGTGTTTAACCGATGTTCGGCTATCTTTTCTGCCCTCGGCCGATTGTTAGCCATCGGTTGAACATCAGTTAGTGCCGATGGTCACTCGAAATATTACATGTAATGATTACGGACTCAAACTGCTCGTATTTACTTCTGATTGGAAACCTTATAAAGTGAAAACAGATTATTACTCAGCGGCTTGAAGTGTGATGATATATCAAGTTATAACAGGATGGGAAAATATCATCTTATTTAGCATTGCCATGATTCGTTTACTGAACAAAAAATCTTATACCTGAAATATAAATCAAATACTCAGTGTGCTTTCTTGAGTACCAAATAATAGTACAGACCGGAATAATAGTACAGGGTGGAAAAATTGTATGAATTTAATAATAGTACAGATCAGAATAATAATAAAGGGAGGAAATTTCTTTGAAGTAAGTCAGTTTATGCATGATAAAATTCAAGTGTCAGACGTCATTCCTTGGACAGTTCTCCTTGAGAGCTTTCCATTTAATTTTGTCGGAGATTAGTTTAATCATACAGAGGATTGGTATGTGTATAATTTTAAATACTAACCACTATTGCTCTTTGTGGAATTTTGTCCCTCAATGACAACTGAAAATTTAATAATACTAACTGGAATAAGCATCATACAGAGCAGAAAAAATCTGCAAAAGTAATAATCATGCATGTATGATTATTTGGTGCCCAAGAGTAGTCTATATTCAGGAATCACTATTCTGCACATGATGTGGTGCATCATGTAGTGTTTTTATTTACCAAGCTCTGATGCACGTGCATTCTACAATGACAGGATGTAATAAACACATCTCATTTAACTAAAGACTTTATATTTTTTGCTTTTCAGAACAATATTAACCACAATTGCTCTTTGTGGAATTATGTCCCTTAATGACAACTGAAAATTTAATAATGCAGACCAGAATAAGCATCATACAGAGCGGATAAAATCCTCAAAATTAATAATCATACTTGTAGGATTATTTGGTACCCAAGAGTAGGCTATATTCAGGCACCGCTATTCTGCGCATGATGTGGCACATGATGTGATGTTTTTATTACCAAGCACTGATGCATGTGCATTCTATAATGACATGATATAATAAACACATCTCATTAAACTGAAGACTTTATATTTAACGTTTTTCCGAACATCAGAAATTGTGCAAGTAATGCAAGAGAGAAAACTAAACGATAATAATAACTAAATAAATTAATAATAATGAATAAGGAATGTTAAACAAATGCAATAAAACAATCTGATGTAAGGATTTGCTGTACATTTTAGCCACAGCATGTAGGTTTTGTGTAACACCACTGCCATATATTGATAGCCACTAGCAATGCACACTCCGCATGTTTTGCGATTAGTCTGTGAAATGCAACATCGGTGGAAAGCAACTTCACATTGCAGCATCTTTTATCATCTCAATCAGAGATGCTTAACAGTCTATTTGTTATTGCTATCACTGGGATTTATTTTGATACACACACTGATGCATTATCAAGGCAAAGGAATTAACGTCACTTTAGTGTTACTATTGTAATCTTTGCTCTATTCTATGCATGGGTTCTTGAACATATTACTCTCTTTAGTTGTAATAATCTGACATCGGCACTCACAATTGTTTGATTGTGTTCTCATCTAATTGGCATTCATATGAAGGTCGTAAATGCTTATCAGTTAAACACTAGTTTTGAGCTTGTTAGCGCAATAACTTGAACAAACGTTCTACGGTTTCACTAATATTTGCTATAATATCTCAATAATATCTCAAGTGAAATATTTGCCAGGGTTCGTATGCAAGTCTGGAAGTCTGGAAAAAGTATGGAATCTTTAAAAATTTTTCCAGGCCTGGAAAAGGTATGGAAAATGATGTTTTCATATAAATGGTGTGGAAAAAGTATGGAAATTTAATTAAATATATTCAGAATCACTTTCGCTGTCCATGAAATTCAAATTTCGTACTAAATTTCTTTTTATTTTAGTTTTTATTTCGTTTTGAGTCAAATTTCGAAATTTGTAAAATTTAAGCCTTTGTAACCCAACACATAAATAACCAATCTGACACGAACATTAACGACCATTAATTGATCCATATATTTCCGTGATCAAAATGGCTGCGCCCAGTGATAACGTGTTTATGTTGTGAACGTCAAGAAAAACAACACGCAAACATCAAAGTTTAATCTGCTAAGTTGAGGTATTGTGTAATACTGTCAACAAATTAACGTGAAAGGAAATGTGGAAATGTTTGTTTTCAGAAATGTGGTTGGAAAATCCCAAATACACACACTGGATTAGCAGGAACACAAAATTCAAAACAGAGTCAGAGGCAAAATGTCTCGTCTGTGACGTCTCAAATACAGGAGGAGTGGCATTAACAAGACATAAGGCCTCCAGAAAACATTCTATTTTGGGTCAGAAACGTTAAAAAAAACCACACAAACCCGCAGCACAGCCAACAGTTGTTGATTGACTTGTTACTAATAAAGAATTTTAATAGTTTTGGTTCATGACATTAGTTGTGATGATTGGTGGTAAAACTCAAGAGATCTGGCAGTAAGGTTAAACTCCAACACATTACATGTATATATAAGAGTTTTGTAAGATATATTTTTGATTTTTCTGATCACCCTAGAGGTTAAAGAAACAACACTGCAATGGCCGTGAAGGGTATGGAAAAATTAGAAGAGGGTCTGGAAAAAGTCCAGAAAAAGTATGGAATTTTTTTTCTGGGTAGGTGTGGGAACCCTGTTTGAAATAATATCTCAAGCGAGTTCGAAAACTGACCCAGCCCAGTTTTTTGTTACAGAGTTTTAGGCCTCAACTGGTAGAGTGCTAGAAGCCACTATCAAGGCTTTAATATGACGAGCAGGTACCTCAGCCTAAATGTGTCATATTCTGTGGATGTGCTTCATATTATCTTAGCAGTGAAATTACTAAGTCTGTATGAGTTTGCCTTGTTACAATTTATGGGAGAGTGCCTCTGGGCACTCTCCCATAAATTGTAACAAGGCACAGACACATGAACAAATTTTAATGACCAAAAATAACTTAGCACTCTACCAGTTAATTAAATAATTTTTATGAATTCTGATGAACGTGTTAGCATCATAACTTGAACAAAGGTTCCAGATTTGACAGCCAGCATATGGTTGATAATTGGGTTATGGACATGCAACACTCTCCAATTCCCAACACAACTCGTCACCTGCATTTCCGACAAACACCTCTTGTTATACTTGGCCTAACAAGAAATATTTGTTAAGAAATAGTATATTTTTATACTGTACCAATGACCCAGACATAGCTGGTGCTAACTCTTAAAATATAGGGCCAAACACAAATTTTGCCCCCCAATCCCCAAAATTTGCATCTAAAACTAAAGAAAACATGTCCTGAAAGGCCCTCCACACTTAGCCCCTACTGCGCATGCGCAGTGTCAAGGACGTTCCGAAATTGGCGCCATTTATCATTCTAAGTTTGGCCCTTCATCAGTTAACATCTGACTGATCTTTGTGCTTTTAAATCTCAGTTTAAATGATGCCAGACACATAAATATTAGTGAAATGGTGATTCTAAGGAGGATAGAAAAGGAGGAGAGGAAAAGAATGTGTGACAGAATATTATCAGGGCTGTAACTTAAAATTTTTTAATGAAATTATGTTAAGTTACCTATTTTCAAGGCAGCAGCCATTTTGTTGTCATTCTGATTATTTAGTTACACTGTTTTTTCAAGGGTTTTTCCTCTCTCCCTGTCCTTTAATTTCCCCCTTGCTATTCTCCCATGCTTTGGCATAGTTTCTGTAATTATTATTACTAAAATTTCTTGGGAGTTTTAGCTGAATAACAGAATGAATTCTGTTCTTTCCCCATGTTTACGTCTTCACCTACGGGTGGTTAGGCGTTGTGTTCTGCATCTACCATCTGATGTTCTGCAGTTTCTTCCCTGGAAGTCTCTGTTTTGCATCAGATGGTGTATTTTTGGTAACTGATTTCGGGCCTGGGTGCCTGGAGTCTTATTTTAGTGTTTTTACACTCATTGTTTACATTTACAACAGCCCTCTGTGTGAGGGGGGGATTTCTAAATAATAATATCTTTATGTTATTTTAATCATAACTAGATACATTATTATTGTTCGTAAGTGTTGAATAAATTGTTTAAAATATTTTTAAAATTTTTGTCCACACTTAGGCTTGGGATCCATTGGGGCTCAACGTTACTTTTCAGAAACTTGGGCTGTTCTGAAAAAATATTTTTTCAAAATATTTTGATTTCAATTATTTTTTCTATATTAATGGATCATATTATTATTATGTATTTTGATTGCCAGGGGTTAGTGCGAGTACCAGGACTTGTTTTCTTTTCACATTGAAAGGATTTTGATCAATTGTTTTAAGAGGAAGTCTTCCTCTTACCTTATTATCATTCTATATGTGGTCAGTGTACTCGCATTAACTCCTGTTCTGTATCGTATGATTTCGATGACAATATGGGAAGCGTATGTCACGGTATGTTGTTGGGGATTTGGACACTCCGGTCCTTTCCCCGCAGGGTCACTCTACTTTATCAATTTCTATTTCAGACGATCAAGATTAGGGTGATGTATCTGTGATGTCTTCCAACAGTGTGCCTCCGTCGTCACAATTAATCAAGGGCTAGCGGAAAAGTGCTCATGTAATACGCCAATTGCCTAAGAGGACCCTAGTAGGTTCGACGGCCTTTGACGTCCGCTAGCTCGCCCGGTGTAGCGTCCATTCACCGAATGGTTCGGCAGCCGGGTTCTTCCGTTGCGGTCTAGAAGGAATTTTGGGGTGATGCGAGCACTATAAAATTAACTTAATGCACACCCAGTGACGGCGGATCGGAGGGAGAACGGAGGAAGCCTTTTAGTCCGGTTCATAGCTCGTTCCGGTCCATCCGGACGGCAAGCGAGAGAGGCCCCTCTCTCGTTCAACAACATCTGGCCCCAGATGTTGTGGTACAAATGTGTCATTAGCGGAGCATACGTCCGTCGCTCGGGACGCTCCGTTGTATAGGCAGTCCGCTGAGACTGCTAAGGCTTCCTCTTCTCGTCAGCGCACTTGACCGCACCTTGGCTGCGTGACCGCCGATATATTACCAGCTTCGCCGATCAAGGATTCTTCGGCGACCAGGTCACACCATCCGGCAGCCAGGGATTCGAGACCGATGGACTCCGGACGTTCGCATAGGAAGGTATGCGGGAGCCATCTGATGCGGAGCTGCCCTCGGCGAGGCAGCGATAGACTGCGCCTCCGCAGGTCTCGATGCCGGACATTCTTGTGCACATAGCACAGCTTATCGCAGCATCCCAGCAGCCGACAGAAACGGTGTCGGATCGAGAATTATCCGACAGCGCTGGGTCGGTAGCCGGGGACTCGAGGCCTGCAGACTCCGGACGTTCGCATAGGAAGTGTGCGGGAGTCAACGTACACGGAGCTTCCAGCGGCAATGCATCGTAAGTCTGCTACTGCACAGGCCTCGGGAACGGATGTGCTTTCCTTAATAGCACAGTTTATCGCAGCATCCCAGCATCAACTGAATCTGTCGCATATATTTCATCCGACGATGCTGGGTCGGGACGCTCCGCGGAAGCGGGTACGGACGTCCGAAAGTTTCATCCGGTCCGACGGGATACCGAAAGGGATTCGGTGGATTTCAAGCTTTCCCTTTCGGAACAACATATGCTGCGATGCCGGATAAGAAACTGATAGCGTCGGTGGACTTAGAAATTTTTTGGTTCGGTTCAGGGACATCGTCCCTCAGTTCCGACATAGTCCAATAATGTCACACAAACTTTCGAATTATTGAACGACGCTATATATATTATTATTTTATGCTTGCTATCCAAGCATTTCTGGTTTCTTGTTCGAAGAGTTATGGAGATGTCTTTCAAAAGTGTGCCTCTGTCGTCATAGTTAATGAGGAGTTAGCGGCAATAAGTGCTCATGGAATATGTCTATCGCTTACGGAGTGACATTCGCTAGCTCACCCGGTGTAGCGTACATTCATCGAATGGTTCGGCTGCCGGGTTCGTCCGTTGCGGTCTAGGAAGGAGATTTGGGTGATGCGAGCACTTTAATTACTTTAGTACTCACCCAGTGACGGCAGATTGAGGACAGATCGGAGGAAGCCAACAACATAGGGGACCGCATGTTGTGGTTCAGATATTTTACATTCGGAGCATATGTCCGTTGCTCGGGACGCTCCGTTATATTGACAGTCCGAGAGACTGTCTTTAATGCTTCCTCATCCTCACAGCAGGGCACACGACTGCACATTGGCTACGTGACCTCGAGTATCCGATCAGTTTCGGCATTCAGTGATTCCACAGCGAATAGGTCGCGCCATCCGGTAGCCAAGGGACACGAGGCCTATACACTCCGTTCGCTCGCATATTGGAAGTATGCACGGGGTAACGATCTCGGAGCTTCCTGCGGCAATGCATCGTAAGACCGCTGCTCCTCAGGCCTCAGTGACGGACGTGCTATCCGAGTTAGCACAGTTGTTTCGCAGCATCCCAGCAATTGACGGTTTCTCGGTCGAATCAGGAATTATCCGACGGCGCTGGGTCGGTGCGGTCCGCGGTTGCATCAAGCTACGGACGACCGAACGCTTTATAGGGTCCGACAGGATGGCGAAAGGGATTCGAAAGATTTCGAGTTTTCCCTTTAGTAGTATCGGAAGATGCCTTTCATATCTTCTGGCATTTCTTCCAGTGATTATTTTTCGGACTTCATTGCTGCGATCTTGGATAAGAGACTTATAGCGTCATTGGACTCGGATTTTTCGATCGGTACAGGGACTTTGTCCCTGACTTACCGAAGCAGTCCAATATTGTCATTACAACATGTGTTTTATTTTTCGACGCTATATATTTATATATATATACAAGCCTGCTACTAAGCATGATAGTTTAGTTTCTTGTCCGCGTGGCTCATTTCTGCCATTTTATCTTTTTTACATATAGTTTATTTTGGCAGAGCAGGGCATACCGAGAGTTCATATGCGTCTAGACGGTGTGATTAAAGACTGCATATATTCTTTTTCGCCGTTTATGTCTTTTCCAATTTCAATGTTGGGAACGACATTATGTATAGTAGACTTAACTTAGACGCTTTATTATACGTAATCCGCCTTACTGAGGCGTTATCATTACGTCTTCAAGAAAAGATTTACGGGATATTATTCTCAATGTAATTTCTTTTGAGGGCAGTGGTTTGTTCACGTATAACTCCGCCCTTCAGTGGCTGATTGGAGTTGGTTAGACGTGATGCAGCCCTAGCTACATCCACGCGTGGATAGTAGGTTAAGAACTCTCTCAGAGTCGCTTCGTTCTCGGAGGAGCTTCTCTTCGACGGCAACTTTCCGGCAATCCATGAATTGCTTGATTTATACATTCTCTTGTCTATCTAGTGTTACAAGAGATTCAGACTGGGGCAAACATTCGGTGGTTGACTCAGAGAGTGCCGCCGCAGTTGCCGGACCCGAGTGTGGCTGTTATGACGGTTGCCAGTCAAACAGATTGGGATATATACTGATCCCTACGGATTCGAAGTGCCAGGGTCTTTGGGTTCCGCAGTCTTTTAGCTATCAGTTTAACTTCCGCGGAATAATGTTTTTTAGGCTTGCTTTATGTCATTGCATGAACATTATTCAGAAACGTATGCCCAAATTCCTGTCCTTTAATTCGACAGTAGTGGCGTATCTCCGGAACCAGGGAGGCACTCTTTCGTTTCCGTTATTCAATTTAATGGAAAGAATCCGTCTGTTGGTTATAGTACACCAAGTTCAGTTTTGATCCGTCATATTCTGGGTCGTCTGATTGTTTTATCGCACTCCCGTTCTCTTACGGGTCGCTTGTTGCTGTCAGAATGGACTCTCAACAAACAAGTATTCAATCAGATTTGCTATCTATGGGAGCGCCCAATGATGTTTTATTTATGACACAGCTTGCTAATCATTTGCAGACGTATGTGTTGGCTTGTCCAGATCTCTGAGCTAATATTGTTAACGCTCTATTGATCTATAGGACGGAATGATAGGATACGCGTATCCTCCGGCGCTGTTGTTTTAGCAGGTATTGCTAAGATAAACAACCACAATACATTTCTGTTGATAGCATCTCTATCTTCACAGAGATCATGAGTAATTTACTCTCTTGTCTACTGTGGATCTTAACGTGAAATCTTCCTCTATGTGAGGATCTTTTTTCACTGGGTAAATCGTGTCATCTTTATCACAACCAGCAAGGTCGCAACCTTCATGTATTCTGTTGTGTGGTCCGTATTGCATTGTAAGCACTGTACTGGACGAGCTTTGGACGCGATTTTTTACTATAGGAGATCCTCTTCTTCGCTATTCTATGCGACTTAAGTGGAGGCTCTTCCGTCGTGGTGTAGGGATCATTATGTTCATATGGTTGATCCCTCCATACTACTCATTGCTATTTTTTAGTATACTTGTTTCACAAGATCTACTGCAGCCTGTTCTTATTTAGGTTATAGGTTTATGTTACCTCATACCTATGCACTCTACGATAGTTTACAATTGAGTCTTTTGTCTCTTTATCTAAGTCAGTTAGTAACTTTTTGATAAATAGACTTAGAATCTTTAGATTAAATTCCTATACGGATTTTAACTTCAGGTTCTTATTTAGCTAAGTAATCATTTGAGCCTCTGGAAACAGTAGTTTTCAAATTCTGACCTTTTAGACAGTAATTCTGTTGATTTCTCTTTTACTGTAGAGTCAGTGAGTTTCATGCACTATCGATGGATGATTTTCACTTTCATAGTTTCGGAATCAATACTTCCGTTACTATTTAGGTTGGATTGTTGCATAAGAGTTAGGCTCCTATTATCCGGAACCTATTATTTTAAGGTCCTTCCGTCTTCGTATGGGCATAGGCCTTTACTCTTTCCGGGTACAGTTTATGTATTTATAAACAGATATCTGTTTATTACAAGGGCGTAAGCTTCTTCTGTCTTTGATGTCTAGTAGAAGGACGTTACGCTCCATTTTATTGTTAATGGATTCTATTAACTAGCGTACTGCTTATGGTATATCATTGGCTTAGCAGTTGTGCTTAAGATTTCGGCTCATGAAGTAAGAGTTCTTCTACTTCTTGGGCTTACATTAATAGTGTTGCTATTATAGATTTTTGAAGGCTGCTCATTGCGCTCAGCCATCCATTCATGAATTTTATCTCAGAAATAACGAGTCCATTTCTGGAGGCCTCTATTGTTAGGTCTATTATCTACTGCTCAGAATGTCATTCACTTAACAGTTGCTACTATAGCTAGGTAGGCTGTCTGTTTCGGCAGTGTCTCCGTTCGGCTGCCCTCTTCGCTCTGGGCTATTTGACCCAGGGCAAGAAAAAGGGGGGGGGGGGGGAGGGTGTTCCCTTGGGTCACCTGTTTTTACTATGAAAACAAGGGGATACCTCCTCCGGAGTTAGTAATTCTGAGCTGTTATTGGGATGGTTGTTTAGTGAGAAGTTTAAGTTATAAAATTCATTCAAGTCTTAGTTTTTAAAGTATAGCTTTTGAATATTGCATATGTCACGGACATGATTATGCAATTCTCACACACTTTTAGGAGTATAAGAGTCTCTATTCTCTAGACTTACTTTATTATTGACTTACTTGAAAAATTATTAGTATAAGGATTATTGGATATTAATAGAGTACATGGATGTATGAAGCTCAATTTTTGGAAGGTGTTGTATCTTTCTAATTTATCATAAATAAGAAAGATACATGTAAGGCCTATTACTTCTTTTCCCTACAGGGGATGACTCTATTTTATTTTATTGAGCGTATTCCATTTTGCTCTATGTCCTTGGCCCTCCAGCCTTTTTACTATTCAGCTATGTCTGGGTCATTGGTACAGTATAAAAATGTTAAAAAATTTATAGTAATTTATATATTTTTTATACTTACCAATGACCCAGACGGGGATGGCCCTCCCAGGAGTTGGGAACTCTTGCCTCCCCGCTGAGTACATAGCGCTTACCAGGCACTGGTTATTAGAAAGATAAATGGCGCCAATTTCGGAACGTCCTTGACACTGCGCATGCGCAGTAGGGGCGAAGTGTGGAGGGCCTTTCAGGACATGTTTTCTTTAGTTTTAGATGCAAATTTTGGGGATTGGGGGGCAAAATTTGTGTTTGGCCCTATATTTTAAGAGTTAGCACCAGCTATGTCTGGGTCATTGGTAAGTATAAAAAATATATAAATTACTATAAATTTTTTAACTTTCACATGAACTTAAACAACTGTTAAATGTTGAAAAATCCTCTTGGTTCTTAACAATACAGAATTTTTAGTGTAAAAAAACTACTACTGTAGTGTTTCTGGCATAAAATGTGTTCTCTGCAGTCATAAGTACTTGAAAGATCATCACTCAAATGGTTAAATTTTTAACTTGTTTTCCAGATATGAAACTGCAAAACAGCTAGTCTCCCATGATCCTCACTGCAATGTGTATAACTATAAAACAACATTCTCCATAGAGATTGTTCCAATATGCAAGGTGAGTTTCTCACACATTAGTGGGCAAAGATAGATGTTATTTTTTAGATTATTGAACAAAATAAATAACTTTTAAACTTGAAAAATATGATTATTTAATTTTCTTTTTTTCCTCAAACCTGTGTGGTTTGTGTGTTGTACCATGATACTTTTACCAAATAGAATACAGGCATTGAGAAGTGTGTTAGGAAAACCATGTGTGGAATCTGGCCTACTGCAGGTGAGAATGCATCTGTGGGTATTCTCCCTTGATGATGCAGGGATTCGCATGAGCCAGTGGAATGCTTCTTTCAGCCATGAAATACTTTGACACAAAACAACAGTGCCTTGCAAGAAAATAAACAGACTGCCGAAGGTGATAGTTTTCTTTATAAATCAAAGCTTCATTCACTTAATTTAAGTTTCCTCATGGTATAATTACAAACACAACACATAGAGTACATACACAGAACTACACGCTTGTGTGAAGGGTTAATCAATATGGCACAAGTGCCAACGTGGAAGTATAGAACGAGAGGCCGCAGGCCTAGAATTTTATCTTCCGCGATGGCACAAGTGCCATATCGATTAACCCGTTCACAAATGTATGTCTATACAAAAATTATTAGAAGGACACTCAGCAATTCATTTGACAACTATCAACAAAAAAGAACACAGCTTATTGCCAACCAAATTTGTTGTGAGGTAAACCTGTGTTACTATTTCGTCCCCTGAGTTCAAATCTGTTCTATGTGCCTGCTGGCACATAGAACACATTGGAAATCAGGGGACGATTTTTAGCTATCGCTAGCAAATCAAATTGTAATTGCGGTGCACGATTTATAGAAAATTCCAGTGAAATTTCACTTCTTGATAAAAATAGTGCGTCAATGATTTCCATTCTGCACATATGTGCGGAACAGATTTTCATTTTCCGCATGGTTTAGTGTTGCTGTAGATGGGAATTTCGTAGAACAGGCATGTAATAAAGGGACTAATATCAACGACCCTTGTTGGAGTTTTTCCTATATTTCATACTTCTTGTGAAACACATGAAAACTCCAACTCAGGTCATCAATTCCTGTCCCTTGCACCCCACCCTCGCTGCATTATGTCTCAATGCACCAAACTTATTTCATCCCTAAAATTTTAATTTCATGATGGAGTACCTTGTCGAAATGCAGATATTTTATAAATAAAATTCCAAGAGAGATGGTTTGATGTGTTGTATAAAATCACTTTGATAGTTGGTCTTTGTTATATATTGAGAAAGATACATTCAACTGGTCTATTCATGTTGCACCAGAGTTGTGCTATTGATTTTTTGTTATGAATATTTTCTCTTGCAGGATAATATTGTTTGTTTGCCTTCAAAGTTAGCACAGTCATTGGGAAGTATTAGTCAGGTGTGTTTGTGCTACAAAGTGACGCAGTCTCTACATTTAATCGACCCCAGCACTCTGCAAAGTAAGTAGTCAACAAGTGTTGTATTAAAAATGTTATTTGCATTTAATGGCATTATTCTATTATGAACCAGCCTTTAACTGTTTACCTAATGACTCGGCTGCATCAGCTGCATAATTTACAAATTGACCAGTGAAAAAAAAATACAAAAATACAGCGGAACCCTGTTAATTGAATAGCTAATTTGCCATTGAAAATTATTCAACTAACAGGAGTATATAGGAATCACCCTGTCCATCCGTCCGTCCGTCCATCCATCCATCTGTCCGTCTGTCCATCCTTATAAGTGCAACTCCTAAACTGTTAGAAGAATTTTCATGAAACTTTACACAATGGAAGAACTCCATATGAAGTTGTGCATGAAGCAATATAATTCCGTTCTGACAGGCGTGGGGGGTATCACTTTGTGAGCTTGCTCACAGTACCTCTAGTTATTTAGGGGTGCAGCGGTCTTATGATTTTTGGTATTGGAAATTATTGAATCTGCTTCGAAAAATTTTTGTTCAAAGTGTAGGTCCAGGAAGTCTTCTTCCAATCTACATGCTTGCTGTCTTGCTTGTAGTCGCTGCACTCCTTCAAATACTTGTGCTACATCTGAAAATTGGGATGAGAAATGTTGGAGGCGGGTGTCGACCTATGTCGTGGGTGGTGAAGTTCTGATGCCAGAACTATCACTGCAGGCTAATTCTGGTTTTTCAGTTTCTTTTTCAGAGGAACAAGAACATGGTGAGGGTACTTCGACACCCGTCCATAACTTGCAGCCATTGTCACACTCAGATGAGCAAACAGAGCTAGCTGCAAAGGTGCTCATGAATATAAAGCAAGGGGTAAGGTGAGATAGTGCCTCTACTGCTCTGCCGGCAGCTAGCTCGACAGATGAAGTAGTTCTCCAGATAGTGGGAGCCGGGATGCCGGGTATGTCTGTTGCGATCGAGGAGAGTGTAGAAGTGGGTGGAGCGAGCACCTCAAAATATAAAGCTCACCCAGCGACGACAGCAAAGAAGGGGAAGAAGCCTATCAGTTCCTTAGTGGGATGCTCGTTGGGATCTGGGGTCAGATCACGAGCTGGAGAACCCTCTCCATCCCGTCAACAGTCAAGATCGATTGTTTTGGTCTCGAAAAAGTGTAGAGAGTCCACGCAAATGGGAGAGCCCTCTCCTTCCCTACTGCACCTGGGGTCGGCTGCTGTTATGACTTCTTCTTCTTCCTCTTCCACGGCAAAGCACGTTAGGCTGCAGACTAGCTGTCCGACTTTGGATGTTCCAGCTGTTCCTCTGAGCCGGTTCCAGTCTTCACCACCGAAGTCGGATCAACCTGCAGCTAGTGTTTCGAGGCATCAGCATACGGAACATGCATCAAAAAGATCTGGGGTCAGATCTCTGTCGCGTGAGCAGCGTATGGGGAAGAAACAGAAGACCGCTGTTCCACAAGCCTCAGTCATGACCTGCTATCTCAGATTGTGCAGCTAATCACAGCATCCCAGCAGTCGCAGGTACAGCCATCAACAGACTCCAATAGTGAGCTGTCTTGGCGGTGCTGGGTTGGTCCAGTCATCCGTTCAATCAGATGGTTCTCAGGTGGAACAGGTGGACAGTGAGAGGGCTCCGAGCATGATATTTTTATACTGTACCAATGACCCAGACATAGCTGGTGCTAACTCTTAAAATATAGGGCCAAACACAAATTTTGCCCCCCAATCCCCAAAATTTGCATCTAAAACCAAAGAAAACATGTCCTGAAAGGCCCTCCACACTTCGCCTCTACTGCGCATGCGCAGTGTCAAGGATGTTCCGAAATTGGCGCCATTAATTATTCTAAGTTTGGCCCTTCATCAGTTAACATCTGACTGATCTTTGTGCTTGTAAATCTCAGTTTAAATGATGCCAGACACATAAATATTAGTGAAATGGTGATTCTAAGGAGGATAGAGAAGGAGGAGAGGAAAAAATGTGTGACAGAATATTATCAGGGCTGTAACTTAAAATTTTTTAATGAAATTATGTTAAGTTACCTATTTTCGAGGCAGCAGCCATTTTGTTGTCATTCTGATTATTTAGTTACACTGTTTTTTAAGTGTTTTCCTCTTTCCCTGTCCTTTAAGTCCCCCCTTGCTATTCTCCAATGCTTTTGGCATAGTTTTTGTAATTATTATTACTAAATTTTCTTGGGAGTTTTAGCTGAATAACAGAATGAATTCTGTTCTTTTCCCCATGTTTACGTCTTCACCTACGGGTGTTTAGGCGTTGTGTTCTGCATCTACCATCTGATGTTCTGCAGTTTCTTCCCTGGAAGTCTCTGTTTTGCATCGGATAGTGTTTTTTTTTGGTAACTGATTTCGGGCCTGGGTGCCTGGAGTCTTATTTTAGTGTTTTTACAATCATTGTTTACATTTACAACAGCCCTCTGTGTGAGGGGGGGATTTCTGGAAAATAATATCTTCATGTTATTTTAATCATAACTAGATACATTATTATTGTTCGTAAGTGTTGAATAAATTGTTTAAAATATTTAAAAAATTTTGTCCACACTTAGGCTTGGGATCCATTGGGGCTCAACGTTACTTTTCAGAAACTTGGGCTGTTCTGAAAAAATATTTTTTCAAAATATTTTGATTTCAGTTATTTTTTCTATATTAATGGATCATATTATTATTATGTATTTTGATTGCCAGGGGTTAGTGCGAGTACCAAGACTTGTTTTCTTTTCACATTGAAAGGATATTGTTCAATTGTAATAAGAGGAAGTCTTCCTCTGACTTTATAATCATTCTATATGTGGTCAGTGTACTCGCATTAACTCCTGTTCTGTATCGTATGATTTCGATGACAATATGGGAAGCGTATGTCACGGTATGTTATTGGGGAATTGGACACTCCGGTCCTTTCCCCGCAGGGTCGCTCTACTTTATCAATTTCTATTTCAGACGATCAAGATTAGGGTGATGTATCTGTGATGTCTTCCAACAGTGTGCCTCCGTCGTCACAATTAATGAAGGGCTAGCGGAAAAGTGTAAATACACCAATTGCCTAAGAGGACCCTAGTAGGTTCGACGGCCTTTGACGTCCGCTAGCTCGCCCGGTGTAGCGTCCATTCACCGAATGGTTCGGCAGCCGGGTTCGTCCGTTGCGGTCTAGAAGGAATTTTGGGGTGATGCGAGCACTATAAATCAACCTAATGCACACCCAGTGACGGCGGATCGGAGGGAGAACGGAGGAAGCCTTTTAGTCCGGTTCATAGCTCGTTCCGGTCCATCCGGACGGCAAGCGAGAGAGGCCCCTCTCTCGTTCAACAACTTCTGGCCCCAGATGTTGTGGTTCAAATGTTTCGCATTCGGAGCATACGTCCGTCGCTCGGGACGCTCCGACATATAGTCAGTCCGGAGTAGACTGTCAATAAGGCTTCCTCATTCTCATAGTTGCGCACACGACCGCTCTTGGCTACGTGACCACGGATATCCAGTCAGCTTCGCCAGTCAGAGAATCATCGGCGACCAGGTCACACCATCCGGTAGCCAGGGACACGAGGCCTGCAGACTCCGGACGTTCGCATAGGAAGTGTGCGGGAGTCAACGTACACGGAGCTTCCGGCGGCAATGCATCGTAAGACCGCTCCTGCACAGGCCTCGGGAACGGACGTGCTTTCCTAAATAGCACAGTTTATCGCAGCATCCCAGCATCAACTGAATCTGTCGCATATTTTTTATCCGACGATGCTGGGTTGGGACGCTCCGCGGAAGCGGGTACGGACGTCGGAAAATTTCATCCGGTCCGACGGGATACCGAAAGGGATTTGGAGGATTTCGAGCTTTCCCTTTCGGAACAACATATGCTGTTGTGTATGTCATCTGACTTGGTCTTCTACAGCTTCTTTCGTCGGACCAGAATGCTGCGATGCCGGATAAGAAACTGATAGCGTCGGACTTAGAAATTTTTGGTTCGGTTCAGGGACATCGTCCCTCAGTTCCGACATAGTTCAATAATGTCACACAAACTTTAGAATTATTGAACGACGCTATATATATTATTATTATATGCTTGCTATAACCAAGCATTTCTGGTTTCTTGTTTGCAAAGTTACGGAGATGTCTTTCAAAAGTGTGCCTCTGTCGTCATAGTTAATGAAGAGCTAGCGGCAATAAGTGCTCATGGAATATGTCTATCGCCTACGGAGTGACATTCGCTAGCTCACCCGGTGTAGCGTACATTCATCAAATGGTTCGGCTGCCGGGTTCGTCCGTTGCGGTCTAGGAAGGAGATTTGGGTGATGCGAGCACTTTAATTACTTTAGTACTCACCCAGTGACGGCAGATTGAGGACAGATCGGAGGAAGCCTGTTAGTCCGGTTCCTGGCTTGTCCAGGTCCGTCCGGGCTGTGAGCGAGAGAGGTCCCTCTCTCGTCCAACAACATAGGGGACCGCATGTTGTGGTTCAGATATTTTACATTCGGAGCATATGTCTGTCGGTCGGGACGCTCCGTTATATTGACAGTCCGAGAGACTGTCCTTAATGCTTCCTCTTCCTCACAGCAGGGCACACGACCGCACATTGGCTACGTGACCTTGAGTATCCGATCAGTTTCGTCATTCAGTGATTCCACGGCGAATAGGTCGCGCCATCCGGTAGCCAAGGGACACGAGGCCTATACACTCCGTTCGCTCGCATATTGGTAGTATGCACGGGGTAACGATCACGGAGCTTCCAGCGGCAATGCATTGTAGGACCGCTTCTCCTCAGGCCTCAGTGACGGACGTGCTATCCGAGTTAGCACAGTTGTTTCGCAGCATCCCAGCAATTGACAGTTTCTTGTTCGAATCAGGAATTATCCGACGGCGCTGGGTCGGTGCGGTCCGCGGTTGCATCAGGTACGGACGACCGAACGCTTTATAGGGTCCGACAGGATGGCGAAAGGGATTCGAAAGATTTCGAGTTTTCCCTTTAGTAGTATCGGAAGCTGCCTTTCATATCTTCTGGCATTATCTTCCAGTGATTGTTATTTCGGACTTCATTGCTGCGATCTTGGATAAGAGACTTATAGCGTCATTGGACTCAGATTTTTCGATCGGTTCAGGGACATTGTCCCTGACTTACCGACGCAGTCCAATAATGTCATTACAACATGTGTTTTATTTTTCGACGCTATATATGCATACAAGCCTGCTACCAAGCATGATAGTTTAGTTTCTTGTCCGCGTTGCTCATTTCTGCCGTTTTATCAGTTATACGAATAGTTTATTTTGGCAGAGCAGGGCATACCGAGAGTTCATATGCGTCTAGACGGTGTGGTTAAAGACTGGAAGTATTCTTTTTCGCAGTTTATGTCTTTTCCAACTTCAATGTTGGAAACGACATGATGTATAGTAGACTTAACTTAGATGCTTTATCATACGTAATCCGCCTTACTGAGGCGTTATCATTACGTCTTCAAGAAAAGATTTACGGGATATTATTCTCAATGTAATTTCTTTTGAGGGCAGTAGTTTGTTCACGTATAACTCCGCCCTTCAGTGGCTGATTGGAGTTGGTTAGATGTGACGCAGCCCTAGCTACATCCACACGCGTGGATAGTAAGGTTAAGAACTCTCTCAGAGTCGCTTCGTTCTCGGAGGAGCTTCTCTTCGACGGCAACTTTTCGGCAATCCATGAATTGCTCGATTTACACGTTCTCTTGTCTATCTAGTGTTACAAGAGATTCAGACTGGGGCAAACATTCGGTGGTTGACTCAGAGAGTGCCACCGCAGTTGCCGGACCCGAGTGTTGCTGTTATGACGGTTGCCAGTCAAACAGAATGGGATATAATACTGATCCCAACGGATTCGAAGTGCCAGGGTCTTTGGGTTCCGCAGTCTCTTAGCAACCAATTTTCTTCTGCGGAATAATGTTTTGTAGGCTTGCTTTATGTCTTTGCATGAACATTATTCAGGAACGCATGCCCAAATCCTGTCCGTTAATTCGACAGTAGTGGCGTATCTCCGGAACCAGGGAGGCACTCTTTCGTTTCCGTTATTCAATTTAATGGAAAGAATCCGTCTGTTGGTTATAGTACACCAAGTTCTGTTTTGGTCCGTCATATTCCGGGTCGTCTGATTGTTTTACCGGACTCCCGTTCGCTTAGGGGTCGCTTGTTGCTGTCAGAATGGACTCTCAACAAACAAGTATTCAATCAGATTTGCTATCTATGGGAGCGCCCAATGATGATTTATTTATGACACAGCTTGCTAATCAATTGCAGACGTATGTGTTGGCTTGTCCAGATCTCTGAGCTAATGTTGTTAACGCTCTATTGATCTATAGGACGGCATGATAGGATACGCGTATCCTCCGGCGCTGTTGTTTCAGCAGGTATTGCTAAGATGAACAACCACAATACATTTCTGTTGATAGCATCTTTATCTTCACAGAGATCATGGGTAATTTAGTCTCTTGTCTACTGTGGGTCTTAACGTGAAATCTTCCTCAATGTGAGGATCTTTTTTCACTGGGTAAATCGTGTCATCTTTATCACAACCAGCAAGGTCGCAACCTTCATGTATTCCGTTGTGTGGTCCGTATTGCATTGTAAGCATTGTACTGGACGAGCTTTGGACGCGATTTCTTACTATAGGAGATCCTCTTCTTCGCTATTCTATGCGGCTAAAGTGGAGGCTCTTCCGTCGTTGGTGTCGGGATCATTATGGTCATATTGTTGATCCCTCCATACTACTCATTGCAATTTTTTAGTATACTTGTTTCACAAGATCTACTGCAGCCTGTTTTTATTAAGGTTAAAGGTTTATGTTACCTCATACCTATGCACTCTAGGATAGTTACAATTGAGTCTTATGTCTCTTTATCTAAGTCAGTTAGTTACTTTTTGATAAATAGACTTAGAATCTTTAGATTAAATTCCTATATGGATTTTAACTTCGGTTCTTATTTAGCTAAGTAATCATTTGAGTCTCTGGAAACAGTAGTTTTCAAATTCTGATCTTTTAGACAGTAATTCTGTTGGTTTCTCTTTTACTGTAGAGTCAGTGAGTTTCATGCACTATCGATGGATGATTTTCACTTTCGTAGTTTCGGAATCACTATTCCGTTACTATTTAGGTTGGATTTTTGCATAAGAGTTAGGCTCCTAATATCCGGAACCTATTGTTATTAAGGTCCTTCCGTCTTCGTACGGGCATAGGCCTTTACTCTTTCCGGGTAGAGTTTATGTATTTATAAACAGATATCTGTTTATTACTATGGGCGTAAGCTTCTTCTGTCTTTGATGCCTAGTAGAAGGACGTTACGCTCCATTCTATTGTTAATGGATTCTATTAACTATTGGTACTGCTTATGGTATATCATTGACTTAGCAGTTGTGCTTAAGATTTCGGCTCATGAAGTAAGAGTTCTTCTACATCTTGGGCTTACATTAATAGTGTTGCTATTATAGATTTTTGAAGGCTGCTCATTGCGCTCAGCCATCCACATTCATGAATTTTTATCTTAGAAATATCGAGTCTATTTCTGGAGGCCTCTATTGTTAGGTCTATTATCTACTGCTCAGAATGTCATTCACTTAACAGTTGCTACTATAGCTAGGTAGGCTGTCTGTTTCGGCAGTGTCTCCGTTCTGCTGCCCTCTTCGCTCTGGGCTATTTGACCCAGGGCAAGAAAAAGGGGGGGGGGGGGGGAGGGTGTTCCCTTGGGTCACTTGTTTTACTATGAAAACAAGGGGATACCTCCTCCGGGGTTAGTAATTCTGAGCTGTTATTGGGATGGTTGTTTAGTGAGAAGTTTAGGTTTTTAAATTTCATTCAAGTCTTAGTTTTTAAAGTATAGCTATTGATTATTGCATATGTCAACGGACATGATTATGCAATCCTCAGACACTTTTAGGAGTATAGGAGTCTCTATTCTCTATACTTACTTTATTTATTGGCTTACTTTAAAAATTATTAGTATAAGGATTATATTGGATATTAATAGAGTACATGGATGTATGAAGCTCAATTTTGGAAGGTGTTGTATCTTTCTAATTTATCATAAATAAGAAAGATACATGTAAGGCCTATTACTTCTTTTTCCCTACAGGGGATGACTCTATTTTATATTATTGAGCGTATTCCATTTTGCTCTATGTCCTTGGCCCTCCAGCCTTTTTACTATTCAGCTATGTCTGGGTCATTGGTACAGTATAAAAATGTTAAAAAATTTATAGTAATTTCTATATTTTTTATACTTACCAATGACCCAGACGGGGATGGCCCTCCCAGGAGTTGGGAACTCTTGCCTCCCCGCTGAGTACATAGCGCTTACCAGGCACTGGTTATTAGAATGATAAATGGCGCCAATTTCGGAACGTCCTTGACACTGCGCATGCGCAGTGGGGGCGAGGTGTGGAGGGCCTTTCAGGACATGTTTTCTTTAGTTTTAGATGCAAATTTTGGGGATTGGGGGGCAAAATTTGTGTTTGGCCCTATATTTTAAGAGTTGGCACCAGCTATGTCTGGGTCATTGGTAAGTATAAAAAATATATAAATTACTATAAATTTTTTAACTTTCCACCTCTCGCAGATCAGCACATGGATACCATGAATTGAATTCATCAGTTCTTTACTGAACTTGTTCCATCTGAGCAAAAGTCTGCGTCAGCTAGGCGGAAACTGCTATCTTCACTGGATAAGGGTGCTGTGTGGAGGAAAGAGGAGGTTCTTTCTTGATTGGGGAGGTTTTGATCGGAATGACAGACGAAGACCCTGTTCGACTACATTACTTACCCACTGATCTTCCGTTATCTCTATCCAGTTGTTCGCGAATTTTGATAACCTTCTGCCAACTGGAGAGCAATAGAGGTTTTATGAAAATGGTCAGAGAAGAGGTACAGAGAGCTCCTCTGCATTTGGATGAGCGGGCGATGGAATTAGTTATTTCATTGCCCACTGCATTCATTGTCCATGCCGACATTGTGGAATCTTCTGTTGATTCCAGTTGTGCGGTCATGGACGCAATGTCATATGCAGACCATGTTACGATGGCTTTGGCTCAGCGCCTTAACGGAAAGCTTTTGACAACATTATTTTGCCGCTCAGAGTCCTTTCTAGAGCCATTATGTTTGCTCCACCCTTTCAGTGGCAAATATGGAGTTGGTAAGGTGTGACGGCGCCCTAGCATCGTCTACCTTGCTGGATGATCAGGTCAAGAGCTCTCTCAGAGTAGTGCCAGTTTCGGGTCATACTTTATTTTATGACCAATTGTCCTTCGTGTACAAGGAAGCTACCAAAAAGGCAACGAACACTTTGTTGTTAAGGTTGGTTTCGCAGCAGCAGTCGGCTGCTGGGCATGGGGACTCCTTTTTGCATTCGTCGAAGAGGGGTTCCTCACATGGTTCTAAGAAACCCTCGTACAGTAATTCTGAAAGCCATCAATCTAGCGACTCTGGTAAGGGGCGTAAGTCTTATAAGGACGTTAAGTCTGACGCCCCTAAGCCGACGGCTCGAGGAGGTTCTCGAGAGGACGTAATTTCTCTTCCCATAAGCCTCGGAAGTCTTACAAATGATGTTCCAAACCTCTATTGCTCTCCAGTTGGCGGAAGGTTATCAAAATTCGCAAACAACTGGATAGAGATAATGGAAGATCAGTGGGTAAGTAATGTAGTCGAACAGGGTCTTCGTCTGTCATTCCGATCAAAACCTCCCCAATCAAGAAGTCCACATTGGATAAATCTTCCAGCAAATGCTTCAAAGAGAGATTGTCTTCTTTTAGAAGTTCAATCTCTCTTAGAAAAGGAGGCAATAGAGGTTGCTGAGAACCCCAATTCTCCAGGGTTCTACAGTCATTTTTGTTCCTCGTGACGAAGCCAGATGGCTCTTTCTGACCAGTAATAGACTTGAGCTGGATAAACATTCTGATAATAGCTCCAAAGTTTTACATGGAAACTATTCGGTCGGTAAGAGCAAGCATCCGAGTGAACAACTTTGCGCCAAGCATAGACCTAAAAGACACGTACTTTCACATCTTGGTCCATCCAGCATTCAGAAAGTATCTTCATTTTGTCACCTGGGAAGGGTTTACCAGTTCAGAGGGATGTGTTTTGGTCTGAATCTGGCCCGTTGGGCATTCACTTGGATAATGAACCAGTAATGTCTTATTTCCGAGCTCATTCGGCAGTTATAACGTCGGCTTATCTGGACACCATTCTTCAAAGATACAGCGACAAAAGCATGCTTCAGAATGATGTGCAGAGTCTGCTACTGTTGTTTTGACATCTAGGTTCCATTGTAAACGAAAAGAAGTCGGATTTGACCCCGTGAACGTCCTTCATTCACTTGGGAATGAGTTTCGAGACTCACAACAATCTGGTCCCTCTTCCCACTTGAGAGCAAAATTGCTCAGTTGTTATGCTCATTTTCTCCTAAACTCTCTCACAGTGTCAGCAAGGTAGTTGATGAGATTGACGGGACTGTGCGGGGCGGCAGTGGAGCTAATTTTCTTAGGTCGTTTACGCACGCGTCCTCTCCAGATTTTCTTTATTCAGAACTGGAGTGTCAAAACTCATTCCCTCAACAGTCAGATTGTTTTAACGGACCTAGTAAAACAAAAAATTCAGATTTGGGTGGGCCTTCAATGGTTAATTCAGGGAGTTCCGCTTCAAGTACCGAATCCTGTCTTCACTATTATGACAGATGCCAGTCAGGTGGGTTGGGTGCCTCCCTGATTCCAGCAGATCTAAAGTGTCAAGGTCTTTGGGATTCTTGGTTCCTGGAGAAGCACATAAACATCCAAGAGATTATGTCCATTTGGCTAGCCCTAAAGCATTGGATAGTCTACGCAGGGAACTCCCATGTTCAGATTTTATCAGACAGTTCCACAGTAGTTGCAAACCTCAGGAATCAGGGTGGCACCCAATCCATTCCTCTGTTCGAATTGACGGAGAAAATTCTTCTATTCGCTCTGGATCATCACGTTCTTATTTCGGTCCGTCATATTCCGGGTTGTCTGAACGTAGTTGCAGACTCGCTTTCAAGGAAAGGTCGCCTGTCACCATTGGAGTGAACTCTCAACAGGCATGTCTTCAGTCATGCTTTGGTCTGAATCTGCCCCCCTGGGCGTTTCACTTGAATAATGAACTTGGTAATGTCTTGCGAGCTCATTTGTCTGTGGTAACGTCGGCTTACTTGGACGACCTTCTACAGGGATATGGCAACAGAATTATTCTTCAGAACGATGTTCAGAGTCTGCTTCCATTACTCCAACATCTCAGTTTCATCGTAAACGAGAAAAAGTCGGATCTAGCTCCGTACAAGACATCTATTCACTTGAGATTGAGCTTTGAGACTCAAAACAATGTGGTTCATCTGCCATTACCCAGAGCGAAGTTAGTCAGTTGTTATGCTCGCTTTTGTCTACACTAAGATGCATTAATAGTGAAGGAATTCATGCGACTGTTGGAGCTGTGTGGAGCGGCTATGGATCTCATTCGGATGGGCCGTCTGCATGCACGTCCCCTCCAGATATTCTTTACTCAGAACTGGAGTGTGATGACGCTTTCGCTTGAACCAGTATTGTTTTAACGGACCTAGTAAAACAAGGGTTCAAATTGGGCAGATATTCAGTGGTTAACTCAGGGAGTTCTGCTGCAACTGCTGGATCTGGTTTTCACGATTATGACGGATTTGAGTCAGATGGGTTGGGGATTGACCCTAAGTCCCGCGGTCTCAGGTTGTCGGATGTTATGCAGGCAGCCTACTGGAGAAATGCTTCTACTTTCTCCACCTTTTATCTGCGCCAGTTGCAGGAGCAGTCGGAGGACCTTTTTGCCCTGAGTCCTCTTTCTTCTGCTCAGGCTGTTGTCTGCCATAGCCATTAGGCTTCTTGAAGGTCAGTTTCAGCCTTGTGCTGTTACTGCCCTTTTTCTGTCTGTGTGTCACACAGGCCCATATGTCTCCTTTCATTGTCCTTTACCAATGATTACGACGTTATGGTTGATAAGCCTCGGGACCTCTTCCTTCTGCTTCACGGTTCCAGTGCACTGGGGTTATGTGTGGGTTGGTTATGCGATTCCCTCCAGCCTATTGTCTATTCAGCCTGTAGTAAACAATTGTGAGTAGGTTGATAAGAAATCTAAATTTTATAGTAAATTTCCTTTCTTATTATACCTACCACAATTGTTTACATGGAGGCCCTCCCGTCTTCTTTACGGGTAAAGAATCTTTCCTCCCCGCTGATCACATAACTCTAACGTTGACGGATTCAAAAAGAATGGGTCTTTAGAGACGGTATATGCGCACTGGCAACGCAAGTCGTGGAGTTGTACGTGGGAGAGAGCGTCCCGTACTGGGTCTGCGCCGGTTGCACTCGACCCAGTTTTGGCTTATTTTTTCTTGGTGCTTTTGCACCACTTTTCTTTCCCAAATTGCTTGGGAAAGACAAAAATAGAGAGTATTTTATCTGAGTTAGGGACTTCCACGAATGATAGGATATGCGTATCCTTCAATTCAGTTGATTCAGTAGATTGTGTAGATTATGTTTAAGATCGAACAGTCTCATTGTGAATCCTACTAGTATCACCTCTATCGTCACAGAAACCTTGGATCAGTCTTCTCAAGTGTCTGTTTCCTCCATGAGAGGACCTTCTTTATCAGGGGAAGTTTTTAGCTACTACTAGCAGCTCTATAAGTGGCAATGTTGGTCTGTCAGTCTGTCTGTCAGTCGGTCTGTCTGTGACCAACGAGTTTGTGACCAACGAGTTTCAAAACTCAATAACTTTTGAAATACTTGATGGAATGACTTTATATTTGGCATGTAAGTGTATCTTATTGATGTCTAGCCACTGTTCAATGCATGTGTTGTTCCAAATATTTTTCTCGGAGTTATGGCCCTTGATGAACTTAGAATTTTGTGAGATTGCACCACCCGTCGCAGCTACGGCATCGATGTCACGATTTTTTTTCATCACGTCCTTCTCCGCCCATAGTGGCATAATGGAGTCGGTTAGACGTGAGGGAACCATTGCAGTTCCTATATTTTATGACTAACACAAGAACGATTAAGTAATGCGGGTGAGGAGGGTTCGATATGACTTCAAATTCCTATTTGCATATGCCGAGTCTGGCATACATTATATAGCAGGCAATATTAATTACCGGGATCATCGCTATAGCCTTAGCCTCTAAAGTGGCATTAAGCACCATTTATTAATAATAATTAATACCTGAGTGCTTGTTCGACGAAAAATTATATTGTTTTTTGGTACCGCTTTTTACTGATTCCAGAGCGCTCCCCTCTTTCTTTTTGAAGATTCCTTCAAAAGAAAAGGGGGGGAGGGGGTGATTTTTTACATCTCCTCTGGCTTGATAGGTATGTAACTATGAGGGAAGCTGTTTTGTCCGTAATTATATCCTGCATACAGCTGGAGTTTTATTGTACATGGCGTATGTTTGTGGATGATATTCTCTCATTCTCATATACGCCATCCTAATTTTTGGGGCTTAGTCCGGGGCTAACCTTAAAAATTGGGATCTTGTTACATCCAATTAGCATAGTCTTCATGCTAAGTATACAGAATTACTTGGAGCTGGGCTCCTTTTTGTATGATATGTCTTCTCTATTACTGTATAGAGAGACATACATGTAATTCCTAATAATCTTAATTTCCTTTTACCTTGGATTACAGGATTGGAACTATGTTGATCTACTAATTCTGAAGTCCTAGGCCCTCCACCTTTTTACGATTCAGCTAGTCTGGGCCATTGGTTTACAGTGTAAAAATATTATAAATTTAAAGTAATTTGTATATTTTTATACTTACCAATGGCCCAGGCGGAGATGGCCCTCCCATGAGTGGGCACTCATACTTCCCCGCTGAATTTTTATGTAGAGTACTCTCTTCTACAAAGAATGATATTGGTTCCAATTCTGGTCACTTTATGACGTCTGTGCATGCGTGGAGAGTAAATGTATGGAGGGCCAGATAGGACTTTTAATTTTTGGTTTTGCAAGCAAATTTTGGGGATTGGGGGGGTTCAAAATTTGTGTTTGGCCCTTAATAACTTTGACTTAAGCACCAGCTAGACTGGGCCATAAGTAAGTATAAAAATATACAAATTACTTTAAATTTATAATTTTCTGAACCACTGGTCCAATTTTAACCAAATTTCCTATGTGGTATTATTGAGTCATAAGTACTTGATTCATGCAAAAAAAAAAAAAAAATTCCTGTGTCCTCGTGGGAAGCCCAGGAGTTAAAAATAGAAATATTTTCAAATACCCATATTTCCCAAACCACAGAGAACTGTTAATTGGTATGAAGCATCTTTAGGACCAGTAGAGTTGAATGGTAAAAAAAAATGCCATCTGTTATGTCAGGGTCTTCTGTGGCGGGGGGAGGGGGATCCAAAAAATGCTGAGTCAGAATATTTGCAAAAATGTATAAAAAGATTTTCTCTAGAACTAATTATCAGAATCTTTTGATATTTGGTATACAGCATCCATAGTAGGGTCAGATACAAGTTTGTTAAAATGAAGCCCCTCGGTTCATAATTGTGCTCAATACAGGAGCCAGATTTTTAACTTGGGGCAATATGGGGAATAATCTTTAAAAATCTTCTTCAGAACCACCCGTCAGAATCTTTTAATGTTTGGCATACATTATTATAATGCGGGTCAGATTCAAAATATAGATTTGGACTTCCTGTGGAAGCCCAAATTTTAACTTAGTGCCATATGGGGGATAATTAGCTCACCTGAGCGAAGCTCAAGGTGAGCTTTACTAATCGCTTTCCGTCCGTCGTCGTCCGGCGTAAACTTTACAAAACCACCTTCTCTGAAGAAACCACTGGCCCAATATTTTTCAGATGTTGGGTAAATCTTTATTACCTAATGTTAATTCAGATTTGTTCAAATGAAGGTGCCCCTCCTGGGTGGGGCCATGCCCCCAAGGGACACCAAAATCTTTGAAAATTTTCTTCTCATGAACCAGCAGTAGCAGAGACTTGATATTTGGTATGCAGCTTCCTTTTGAGGTGTAAAATGAAATTTGTTCAAGAGAAGTTTGTCGGGCATTACTTGCCTTCGTTATGGGAAGGGCAAACATTTTGGCCACGCCTAAAATTTCTATTTTCTGAACTGTGATGTCGATTTGAACCAAATTTGATATGAGATGATAATGGGTCATAAGTAGTTGATTGATGCAAAAAAAAAATTTTCTCATTGCCCCGTGGGAACCTTGGGAGCTAAAAATAGGAAAAATCTTAAAACTGCCATATCTCCAAAACTACACGGCACAGAGCATTCTTATTTTGTATAAAGCTTACTTTTATCCAGTAGAATAGAATGGTTACAAAAAATCCCTATCGGTTTGATCACAAGGTACTTTTTTCAGGACTTTGAAAACGTGCTGAGTCGGCACTTTTTAACACTGTAGGCAATGGGAAAAACATTAAAAAATCTTCTTCTCCAGATCCAGCAGGCAGAATCTTTTGATATTTGGTATGCAACACTGTAGGGTGGATCTGATTCAGGTTTGTTCAAATCGGACCCCTGGGTTCATATATGGGCTCAGTATAGGAGCCCGATTTTGAACTTAGTGCATTTCAGGCAAATTTCTTAAAAAATCTTCTCCAAATCCAGCAGGCAGAATCTTTTGATATTTGGTATGCAACATTGTGGGGTGGATCTGATTCAAGTTTGTTCAAATCGGTTCCCTAGATTCATATTTGGGCTCACTATAGAAGCCTGAATTCGAACTTGGTGCATTTCAGGCAAATTTCTTCAAAAATCTTCTTCTCCAGATCCAGCAGGCAGAATCTTTTGATATTTGGTATGCAACATTGTGGGGTGGATCTGATTCAAGTTTGTTCAAATCGGCTCCCTAGATTCATATTTGGTCTCACTATAGAAGCTCGAATTCGAACTTGGTGCATTTCAGGCAAATTTCTTCAAAAATCTTCTTCTCCAGATCCAGCAGGCAGAATCTTTTGATATTTGGTATGCAACATTGTGGGGTGGATCTGATTCAAGTTTGTTCAAATCGGCTCCCCAGATTCATATTTGGGCTCACTATAGAAGCTCGAATTCAAACTTAGTGCATTTCAGGCAAATTTCTTAAAAAATCTTCTTCTCCAGATCCAGCAGACAGAATCTTTTGATATTTGGTATACAACATTGTGGGGTGGATCTGATTCAAGTATGTTCAAATCGGCTCCCTAGATTCATATTTGGGCTCACTATAGAAGCTTGAATTCAAACTTAGTGCATTTCAGGTAAATTTCTTTGAAAATCTTCTTCTCAAGATCCAGCAGGCAGAATCTTTTGATATTGGGTATGCACCATGCTTAGGCGTGTGAGATTCAAGTTTGTTCAAGCCAAGTCCCTGGGTTCATATTTGGGCTCAATGTGGTAGCCCGAATTATAACTTAGTTCAAAATGAGGAATTTTCTTTAAAAATCTTCTTCAGATCCAGCAGTCGGAATGTTTTGATATTTGGTATGCAGCATCCTTAGAGGGGTGAGATTTAAGTTTGTTCAAGCCATGTCCCTATGTCCATATTTGGACTCACTGTGGGAGCCCGAATGATAACTTAGTTCAAAATGAGGAATTTTGTTTAAAAATCTTCTTCAGATCCATCAGTCGGAATGTTTTGATATTTGGTATGCAGCATCCTTAGGGGGTGAGATTCATGTTTGTTAAAGCCATGTCCCTAGGTCCATATTTGGACTCACTGTGGGAGCTCGAATTGTAACTTAGTTCAAAATGAGGAATTTTCTTTAAAAATCTTCTTCAGATTCAGCAGTCGGAATGTTTTGATATTTGGTGTGCAGCATCCTTAGGGGGTGAGATTCAAGTTTATCAAAGCCAAGTCCCTGGTTTCATATGTGGGCTCCCTGTGGGAATCTTTGGATATTTGATATAAACTTTTCTTAGGTGGAGCAGATGCAACTTGTTGAAATCAGTTCTCTGGGTTGATATTTAGGCTACCATGTCAGGTGAGCGCCCTCAGGCCCCTTGGGGCCTCTTGTTTTTAAAGATCCATCAGTCAGAATTCTTTCATATTAGGTATACAACATCTCTAGGAGGGGAAGATTTAACTATGTTTAAATCAAGTGCTTGGGTTAATATTTGGGCTCCCTATGGAAGCCCAAATTTTGACATGGTGCAATATGAGAGAATTTCTTCAAAAAGTTTCTTCAGATCCACCAGTCAGAATACTCTCGTATTTGATATAAAACATCTCTAAAGGGGGTCAGATTCAACTTTGTTCAGATCGAGTGCCTGGGTTAATATTTGGGCTCCCTATGGGAGCCTGAATTTTAACTTAGTACAATATGAGGGAATTTCTTCAAAATGTTTCTTCTTCAGATCCACTGGTCAGAATGCTTTCATATTTGGTATACAACATCTCTAGGGGGTCAGATTCAACTTTGTTCAAATTGAGTGCCTGGGTTAATATATGGGCTTCCCATGGGAACCCAAATTTTATCTTGGTGCAATATGAGGGAATTTTTTCCGAAATCTTCTTCAGATTCACCAGTCAGAATCCTTTCATATTTGGTATACAACATCTCTAGGGGAGTTAGATTCAAGTATGTTCAACTCAGGTCCCTGGGTTGATATTTGGGCTCCCTATGGTAGCCCAAATTTTAACTTAGTGCAATATGAGGAAATTTCTTTAAATATCTTCTTCAGTTCTACCAGTCAGAATGCTTTCATATTTGGTATAAAACATCTCTAGTGGAGTGAGTTTCAAGTTTGTTTCAATCAAGTGCCTGGGTTAATATTTGTGCTCCCTATGGGAGCCGGAATTGGCCATGTAGGTGAAAAATTAGAAATTTTTTATTAAGTACCCTCTAGAGTTGTGTAACTAAGATTAATCCACATAGGTTGTATCAAATTCCAGCGCCAATGGGTGGGAAGGACCATAAGCCATTCTGTGGAGACAAAAACTTTTTAAAAGTAATTAAATTTGATTGGTGATATTTCTGAGAAGTGCTGGTTTGATAAGACTGCGTAAGGGAGCTCCACTTTTTACATTATGATTAACTGAATAAATGGCATGATGCTTGGACTATTAGTCACTCCTGAGGGGCTCAAGGATTGACAATGGATCCAATTGAGATTGTTTGCTTAATGTAGATTCATTCTTGGACTTCAGGCCACATGGGGCCTCTTGTTTATGTTAATTTTGGAAATTTTTATGATTATTTGATAACTTAACCCTTTACCCAACATAACGGCCAAAACCAGCCAGCGCTATTCTCAAAAATTGCCATTGGAATGAGCTCATTGAGCTTGTTCCAATGAGGGGTCATAATCTATGTTTTGAGACAAAAAATAGTTATTCAGGAATTTTGTTTGCAAGTGTCGTCAGATTTTCATGTTAGGTAAAGGGTTAAACAGCAATTATCAGATGTCTGCAGTTCAGGAGTGTATATTTGAATAATTAAAATTTTTAATTTTGGGCTCCAAAAATATACCTTCTGATCCTTCATTGGATTGGTACCAATGAACCCATTCCAATGGGTGGGAAGGACCATAAGCCATGCTGTGGAGACAAAAACTTTTTAAAAGTAATTAAATTTGATTGGTAATATTTCTGAGAAGTGCTGGTTTGATAAGGCCCATTATTTTAGCAAAATGGATTAGAGCCAATTTGATTTTGAAAAATATTTATTCAAATTCTTTAAATATGCTACTCATGCAGACTGTGGTTAACTGTGCTTGTTTGTGCATACAGTGGTAAAGCAAATAATTAATTTTTAGCAACCAAAACCAGTTTTAAGTGAAATAAGTCCAGATCAAACAAAATGTTTCTCTGCACTTCTGTTGTAGAGACTGTGATCTGAATTTAAGCCCATTAATCTGCTGCAAGAAGTCTATCACTTAAATATGAAAAAAAGAGTTGTAATTTCATTATTTTTTCAGTTGCTGAGCTGAGTCATACAATGTTTTGGAGATATCCATTTAACAGCATTTGTGAAGTAAAACATCTGATTGAGTATATGGTTATGGATATTGATATTGTTCCAGAAAAAGACAAGCCACACAAAATGCCACAGTCACATAAGGTACAGTGGAATCCCAGTAATTGAATAACCACTTTGCCAGTGAAAATTATTCAATTAACAGGAGTATTCAACAAAGATTTGGTCACTTTTCTGCATTCTGGAGATAAACTGAGCAGTTATTAGCTCACCTGACACAAAGTCAGGGTGAGCCTTTCTGATCACTCTTTGTCCGTAGTCTGTCCGTCCGTCCGTCGTCCTGCGTGAAGGCGGTGTTTGAGCCCCTTTCTCCTAAACCACTGGCCATATTTTAATTAAATTTCATGTAAGTAGTGCTTATATAGGGGCATTTTGATTTTTATGCAAATTAGGTTTTGGCTCATATTGAGCAGAGGGGTGGGGAAAAAATGGCCAAATTTTTTGAAAATCTTCTAATGAACTACCAGTAGCAGAGAATTGATATGTGGTATACAGAGTCCTTTTGAGGTTTAGAATCAAGTTTGTTCAAGAGAAGTTTGTCGGGCATTATTTGCCTTTGTTATGGGAGGGGCAAAAATTTTGGTCGATTTATCAATCAATTTGGACAAAACTTTTCAGACATCATCTCTACTAAGTGAACATGCGCATATTCCAAGATTTTTGATCTGCGACAATTTTAACCAGGTTATCTCCCTTTGACTTAGATTTATTATGTCTTTCCGTTCGAACAAATTCTTGTGTGCGCAACTCCTCCTACATTAATGAACCGATTTTGATGAAACCTTTCAAACATCATCTCTACTAAGTGAACATGTGCATATTCCAAACTTTTTGATCTGCGACAATTTTAACCAGGTTATCTCTCTTGAACTTTGATTTAATATGGGTTTCTGCATGAAATTCTTGTGTGCGCAACTCCTCCTACATTTATCAATCAATTTGGACGAAAGTTTACAGACATCATCACTACTAAGTGAACATGCGCATATTCCAAAATTTTTGAGCTGTGGCAATTTTAACTAGGTTATCTCCCTTTAACTTAGATTTATTATGGGTTTCTACATGAAATTCTTGTGCGTGCAACGCCTCCTACATTTATCAATCAATTTGGACAAAACTTTTCAGACATCATCACTACTAAGTGAACATGTGCATATTCCAAGATTTTTGATCTGCGACAATTTTAACCAGGTTATCTCCCTTTGACTTAGATTTATTATGTCTTTCCGTTTGAACAAATTCTTGTGTGCGCAACTCCTCCTACATTAATGAACCGATTTTGATGAAACCTTTCAAACATCATCTCTACTAAGTGAACATGTGCATATTCCAAACTTTTTGATTTGCGACAATTTTAACCAGGTTATCTCTCTTGAACTTTGATTTAATATGGGTTTCTGCATGAAATTCTTGTGTGCGCAACTCCTCCTACATTTATCAATCAATTTGGACAAAAGTTTACAGACATCATCACTGCTAAGTGAACATGCGCATATTCCAAAATTTTTGAGCTGTGGCAATTTTAACTAGGTTATCTCCCTTTAACTTAGATTTATTATGGGTTTCTACATGAAATTCTTGTGCGTGCGTGCAACTCCTAAATTTATCAATCAATTTTGACGAAACCTTTCAAACATTATCACAACTAAGTGAACATATGCATATTCCCAAATTTTTGATCTGCGACAATTTTAACCAGGTTATCTCCCTTTAACTTGGATTTATTATGGGTTTTCAAATGGGATTCTTGTGTGTGCAACTCCTCCTACATTATTGAACCGATTTTGAATACATGTTGCACATTGTAAATGTGTTTTTCCAAATGTAAACCATATATGTGTGGGCTCTTTAAGTATTCAGTGCTGTTCTGTGGAAGGCCACATGCAAATACAAATTTCAACAACAAAAAATGATCTTTATGTATACATTTCCTTATGGCCTTCGCCTACATGATCAGAAGTGCATTCCTCTAAAAACCCAAAGCGGGGGTATTAATCACCTTCAGTGATAGTTCTAGTTTGCCGAGTTTTTAGTCTTTTTGCACCTTTTGGTCCTTAAATTAAAATCTTTGAGGGAGAGAGCCTGTATTTTTAATCTCCTAGGTACATTGATGAGGGAAAGTAGCAAATCTATTATAATGAAAGAAGGTTTGAGCAAAAACTAGTAAATCTTTGAATTTTCTGTATTTTGTGTTTCAAATAGATGATTCAATATCGTGATTTAGTTATTGTGATTTCTATTGCAGCATGTATTAGCTGATGTATGGGTTGCCAGAATGAGTGATTTGGGAATCAATGATCAGCAATTTTCCTGCAGGACACACCTTGGACATCTTTTGAAAACAGGTGACCTAGTAATAGGGTGAGTAGATAATGGTTTATTTTTCTATCCTTCAAGTTTTGTGTACAAACTTTAGTTTTGAGCTGAGACGAGCAGCTCTATATGTGACAGTGTTGGTTGGTCAGTCTGTCTGGCAGCCTGTCAGTTGGTCAGACTGTGAATCGGTTGGTTTGTCTGTTGATCTGTGATCAACAAGTTTTTAAACTCCGTACCTTTTTAAAATATTTGGTGGAATGACATCATATTTGGTATGCAAGTGTATCTTATTGATATTCCCCATGTTCAATACATGTGTTATTCAGAGTATTTTTGTGATTTATTGCCCTTTTTATACCCTCCACAACAAGTTGGGGGTGCAGTATACTGCAATCACCTTGTCTGTTTGTCCATCCGTCTGTCCAGCTGTCTGTCTTTCTGTCCATTTGTAGACATAATTTTGTCCGGAGACTTTCTCACAGACATTTATGGACCAATCTGCTGGAAACTTGGTATGAATATTCACCACCGTGGGAACCTGTGCACCCGCAATTATAGTTCCGGTTGGATTATTTTTACCAAAATCATGCCCCTTTTTGACTTGAAATAACCGCCGAATAGGCCTAAATTTTGTCCAGAGATTTTCTCAGATGTTTACGGGTCTATTCCTTTGAAACTTGGTATGGATGTTCACAACCTGTGCACCTGCGATTATAGTTTCGATCAGACTTTTTTTTTGCCAGTGTTATGCCCCTTTTCATCTTAGAATGTCTGAATTTTGTCCTGAGATTCTCTCTCTTTGACACTTGGTGTGGATGTTCGCTACCACGGAAACCTGTGCACCTGCGATTATAGTTTCGATCAGTCTTTTTTTTGCCAGAGTTATGCCTCTTTTCGTCTTAGAATGCCTGAATTTCGTCCAGAGATTCTCTCAGATGTCTATGGATCATTTCCTTTGAAACTTGGTATGGATGTTCACTACCATGGGAACCTGTGCACCTGTGATTATAGTTTGATTCAGACTTTTTTGCCAAAGTTATGTCCTTTTTCGTCTTAGAATAATCATGTCAGTGGGGAGGGGGTGGGTATGGACAAGCCCATCTGGCACAGTCACATCTCCAGTTCAACTTGAAATTTTTAAAATTTTTACCATCCATCACAGCATGGGTGCAAACTCACAGTTTTTCAAGAAAAAAATTATGTTTACACTTACTCAAAAATAATGTCAGATAAATCCAATTTTTTTAAAAATTGATAAAGAGCAGCCCTATAAGTTGAATAGCTGTTTTCAGAGAGACTTTCTGTAAATTAGAATTAAGAGAAAACATTTTTGTGGCTTGTTTAATGGAGCTGAGGGAACTCTGGTCAAATAAGCCATAATAAACTGAATACTTAACTTTTCAATTTGATGCCAAGTGAGCTTTGTCAAACAAGACTGAATTGGTTAAATTCTTAGTTACATTATGGGAAAAATTTGCAGTTTGAAATTTTTGTATTTCGACAGTATGCATAGGGTTAAAAGACATAATGGGATGCTTTAACTCTTTATTTGATGTGAGGGCTATATCCAGACTGTGCTATTCACATCACAATTCAAATTTTATTATGTATTCAAATTTACCTCCAAAACATAGCTTGTGACTACTCAATTGAGTGAGCTTGTCTCAGTGAGGCAAGCTTTTAGATTCGTCTAATTTGGGCACAATACCAAATACAGATCCACTGTATTGTGGCCTGATGGAATTTCACCCTCTCTGTGTCTGTTTCCATATACTTTTATGGTTTTTCCCCCTTAGAATCATAGTTAACAGCCTGATGGATCACCATTATTCAGCCAAGTCATCACCATTATTCTGCTTGAGCTGAAGTCTTTTTGAAGGTTTCTCAGTTTTTAGCTCACCTGACTGCAAGTCAGTGTGAGGTATTGCCATCACTTGGCATCCGTCATCTGTCTTCCGTCATCCATTAACTTTTGCAAACCTTCTCCACAGCCATTCAGCCAAATTCAAACATATATTGCACAAACCATCCCTGGGGTATACACTTTCTATTTTGTTCAAATGGAGCGCTGCCTTCTTCGGACTCTGGGCAATGATGCCAAGGCCTAAAAATCTTTAAAAATCATCTTCTCATGAACCACCAGAGCGATTGCCTTGATATATGGTATGTAACACTCTTTGGTATTGAAGATTAAAGTTTCTTTAAGAGAAGTTGGAAGATCAATATTTGGGCTCTCTGTGGGCACATAACCATTTTGGGCTCCGCCCCAAATTTCTATTTCAAAAACCGATGGGCCGATTTTAACCAAATTTGGCATGTAGCATAAGTGGGTCCAAAGTACTTGATTGATGCCCGGAATGTTTTTTTTTTTTTTTGTTGCCCCGTGGGTACCCCAGGGGCTACAAATAGAAAAAAATTCAAATGCCCATATTTTCCAAACTACACAGAACAGAGAACTGTTATATGGTATAAGCATCCTTTTGCCGGGTAGAATGGATTAAAAAAAAATGTCCGTCGGTTTTATTCAGGTGTTGTGTAGGGGCGTTTGAAAAAATGCTGAGTCCGCATATTTGCAAAAATTGAAAAAAAAAATTTTCTTCAGAACCACTGATCAGAATCTTTTGATATTTGGTATACAGCATCCATAGGTCGGTCAAATACAGTCATGTTCAAATCACCCTCCTCGCTTCATATTTGGGCTCAACAGAGGAGCTCAAATAATTAGCTTAGGGCGCTATGGGTAATAAACTTTAGAAATCTTCTTCAGATCAAACAGTCAGATTCTTTTGATACTTGGTATACAACATCTCTACATGGGTCAGATTGAAGTTTGTTCAAATTGAGTCCCTGGGTTAATATTTAGGCTTCCTATGGAAGCCTGAATATTAACTTAGTGCATTATGGGGAATAATCTTTAAAAATCTTCTTCTTCAGATCCACTAGTCAGATTCTTTTGATATTTGGTGTGCGGCATCTCTAGGGGGATTAGATTCAAGTTTGTTCAAATAAGATCCCTGGATGAATATTTGGGCTCTTTATTGGAGCTCAAATTAACTTGGTGCAATATGAGAAAATTTCTTTAAAAATCTTCTTTTTCAGACCCTCTTGTGAGAATCCTTTCATATTTGGTATGCGACATCTCTAGAGGTGTAAGATTTGAATTTGTTCAAATCGACTCCCTGGGTTAATATTTGGGCTTCCTATGGGAGCCTGATTATTAACTTGGTGGAACATGGGAGATATTCTTTAAAAATCTTCTTCAGATCCACCAGTTAGATTCTTTTGATATTTGGTATGCAGCATCTTTGGGAGGGGGGGGGGGGGGGGGGGCAGATTCAAGTTTGTTCAAATGGGATCCCTGGATGAATATTTGGGCTCTATTGGAGCCCAAATTTTAACTTAGTGCAATATGAGAAAATTTCTTAAAAAATCTTCTTTTTCAGACCTGCTATTGAAAATCCCCTCATATTTGGTATGTGACATCTCTAGAGGTGTAAGATTTGAATTGATTCCCTGGGTTAATATTTGGGATCCCCAAGGGAGCCCAAATATTTACTTAATGCAATATGGGGAATTATCGTTTAAAATCATCTCCTACAGATCCAGCAGTCAGATTCGTTTGATATTTGGTGTACAACACTTCTGGGAGGGTTAGATTGAAGTTTATTCAAATCAGGTCCCTGGGTTAATATTTGGGCTTTTTATTGAAGCCCAAAGTTTAACTTAGAGCAATATGAGAAAATTTCTTGCAAGTTCTTCTTCTTCAGATCCACCAGTGAGAATCCGTTCATATTTGGTATGTAAGATCTCTAGGGGTGTCAAATTCAAGTTGTTCAAATCGATTCGCTTGTTTTTTTTTGTCTGTTTTTATTTTTTGGTGGGGGTGGGGGTGCTAGAGAGAACCACAGTAGTTTAAAACAAAACCAAAATTTTATTCGGTTGTTGTTTTTTAATACTTCACAGAACAGAGATTGCTAGGAAGCTTTCCTAGGACCAGCAGAAATGAATGGCCAAAAAAGTTGCCTTTGGTTGTGTCATAGCAAGTAAAAAAAATTGCTCTTGCTGCTGATCACATGCTGATACACTCATCTGTTTTGACAATTTGAGCCAGGTGAGCATTTTAGGCTCACTTGAGCTTCTGGGTTTTTTTTTTACTAAACATATTTTTATTTGCCAAGAAATAAAAAGCAAATGAGGATTGAAGGACAAGTGCTATTCACTTAGAATACCCTTCACTCCCCTTTACATGAATGTAAATTATACAAATGGAGGTTAGATAAACAAAATAAATGGCATAAAAGGATGTATAATTTGGAATAAAAAAACAAAAAAGAAACCTGAAAAAGATGAAGAAAAAAAAAAGTTGAGTCTGTATTGTTGGTGGTGCCCCCCCCCCCACCCCCACCCACCCCCACCCACCCTAAGCTCTCGATGTCGTTTCTTGTTTAGCCCCAAGTAAATTCCCAAAACGGTAATATCAGCAATTAATAATAATAATATTAATGATAATAATCACTCCAGATCTGGATAACATATGTACAGGTCAGGTGAAATAGTCACTTGATGACGAATCTCTGAGTATTTTTTTTTATAAACCTTTGTACGGCCAAAAAAAAATGGAAGTGTTGATAGTATCGGACAAATTGGGATCTCCAAAGAGAATAACATTCAATTGAATTGGATTAATACTGAGATCTGATAATCTCTCAAACAGGTCACACTGAGTCTGATTATAGAGTGGACAGACAAGAAAGAAGCGTTCTGCGTCTTCTAGGTGGTGACCACAGAAACAATCATGCTGAGAGAAATATAGTTGACATATTTGTCCCCATTTAAATCGCTACAGCCTGCCCTCAGTTTACAATGAATGATATTAAATTTTCATTTGCCTATGTTAAAATACAGAGGGGGTTTATACACAGTTCTTGAAATGTGATTTTTGAAAACGGCAAGGGTGGGGCTGCTGCGAACAGCCTCTTGCAAACCATTTCAAAACTCGACACAAGATGGAAAGAAAGATCATTTCCATAGTTCTGTCCTTAAAATATATGGCGAATAATTTACCAAATTACGAAGTGAGTATTGTGATCGTTCGGACACTAATTGAGGTAATAGTTCGCTTAAAAAATGGGGCACATCGCCGCAGACTATTTTGTAAAATATACTCATTTTGAGGATATGACGTCTTTTTTCTAAAGTCTGCCAGCCGAGCTCTAGAAGTAGACATTCACCTGAAACTGATCTTGTCAAGCCTGATACAATTCTTGCGGCGTCACAGTGTACGTTTTCTAGACGTTTTAGTAGGTATGATGGTGTTCCAGACCATACAGGGCTTGCATATTCCATTATGGGGAGTATGAAAGCACAGTACATTCTATCGAGTGTTTTATGGTCAAGCAAATATTTTAGTTTTCTCAATTGTGAGAGTCTAGAACAGGCTTTCTTACACATGTGATCGATGTGGCCCTCCCAAGATAAGTTAGACTGGAGGATTACTCCAAGGTGCTTGTGAGAAGTAACAAATTCTAGAGGCTCTCCATCCAAAAAAATGTTTGGATGTGTAACATTTCTATTTTGCGTAAACAACAACAGATTAGTTTTTTGGGGCCTCGGTTCGAATCCCACCTGCGGCAATCGCGTTGTGTCCTTGGGCAAGACACTTCACCCCCATTGCCCACGTGGGGGCACGGTGACGCTGTGCACTAAGGCGTACTGCACGTTGATGGTGCACCTGTCTACAACCAATGCTAACCCTGCTTGTGTGGAGTTAGTATGTTGGGGAGCTGACAGTTGCTCGCCATTGCTCAGTGGTTCTCTCCGGGTACTCCGGCTTCCTCCACCCGTAAAACTGTCGTGGTCATGATTAGCCATTGTGCAGAAATATGTGACCTTAAACACCAATAAATAAATAAGTAAATATAGTTTTTTGGGGATTAAAACTGACAAACCAAGTATTGGCCCATTTCTTTTTTTTTTCAAGATCGGAGTTTAAATTATATTCAATCCTGGAAATTTGTGGGGCAGACTGAGTTAGACATGTGTCGTCAGCAAATAATCTGGTCACCGAGACAATTTCGTCAGCGATATCATTGATATAAACTAAGAAGAGGAGGGGGACCTAGGACTGAGCCTTGTGGGACTCCAGCTTCAATGCATTTGTACTCAGAGCACTGGTTGTTGATTTTTGCTCTTTGCTTGCGATTAGTTAGATAGTCTTTGAACCAACGAAGGAGCTGTCCTGATATACCATACTCTTTGAGCTTAAAAATGAAACCCACGTGCCATACTCTATCGAAAGCCGTCGAAATATTAAAGAAGACTCCACAAGAATATTCATGATTGTCAAAGGCTTTGCATTGATTATGATAGACCTCAATAAGTCGAAACACTATGCTATTGTTTGGTAAAAACCTGACTGGTGTTTGAGAAAATGGTTATTGTCAAGGAAGTGTTTATTAGCTCACCTGACTGAAAGTCAGGGTGAGCTTTTCTGATCACTTTTTGTCTGTCGTACGTCGTGAAGGTGGTGTTTGGGTCATTTTCTCCCAAGCCACTGGCTGCAGATCAATGAAAATTCACATGCGTAGCGGTTATGTAGGGGCATTTGGGTTCTTCTTCAAATTAGGTTTCTGCTCATATTGTGGAGGGGGGTGGGGCCAAAATGCACAAAATTTTTAAAAATCTTCTCATGAACCAGCTGTAGCAGAGACTTGATATTTGGTATGCAGCTTCCATTTGAGGTGTAGACTCAAATTTGTTCAAGAGAAGTTTGACGATCCATATTTGCCTTTGTTCTGAGAGGGGCAAGAATTTTTGCCCTGCCCAGAATTTCTATTTTCTGAACCGAGAGGCCAATTTGAACCAAATTTAATATGAGGTATTATTGGGTTATAAGTACTTGATTTATGCCAAAAAAATTTTTATGCAGCCCTGTGGGAACCTCAGGAGCCAAAAATAGAAAAAATGAAAACGTCCATATCTCCAAAACTGCACGACACTGAGAATTTTTATTTGGTGTGAGGCTTCCTTGGGACCAACAGAAAGGAATGGTAACAAAAAAATACCATCGGTTTTGTCATAAGGTACTTTTTCGGTACTGAAAAAATGCTGAGTCGGCATTTTTTAACACTGGGCAATGGGAAAAAATTAAAGAATTGTTTGCTTCCAAACCACTACTCCAAAAGCTTTCATATTTTACATATAACATCTTTGGAACATTGATTCACTTATTTGTTGAAATCAAATCCCTCGGTCCATATTTGGGTTCCCTATGGGAGCCCAAATGTTCAAATTAGTGCAGTATGAGAAATATTCTTTAAAAATCTTCTTCAGATCTACCAATAAGAATCTTTTGATATCTGGTATGCAGCATGCTTAGGGGGGTGTGATTCAAGTTTTTCAAGCCAAGTCCCTGGGTTCATATTTAGGCTGAAAATTTGGGGTCCAGGTCCGGACTTAGAAATTTCGGACCAAAATCCGGAAATGAGTTTTTTGTTTTTTATGCGTTTCATTCAATTTTAAGACAAAAAAAAATTTTTCACTGAAAATTTGGGGTCCGGGTGGGACTTCGCAATTTTGGACTAAAATCCGGAAATTAGTTTTTTTGGTGTTTGATGCATTTCGCTCAATTTTAAAACAAAACATTTTTTTTTTTTACCCTGAAAATTTGGGGTCTGGGTGGGACTTTGAAATTTTGGACCAAACTCTGGAAAATTAGTTTTTAAAAATAATAAAAAATCTGTTTTTGATGCGTTTATCTCAATTTTGGGATGTAAGGAACTGAAAATAGAAGGAAAATCCTGTGTATTATGTGAGCACAATCGCTTCATCTAGTTGGTATATGCTTTTCTTAGGAGGGGCGTATGCAGCTTATTCAAGTCAAATCCCTGGTTTGATATTTAGACTACCATGTCAGATGAGTGCCCTCAGGCCCCCTGGGACCTCTTGTGTATTTCTCTAAACGCAACTCTTTCCATTAACATGCCAATGCAAGACAATAAAGAAATTGGGTGGTAATTTCGGGCATCGAATCTTTCATTCTTTTTGAATAGGGGAATCACATCTGCTAGCTTCCATTCATTGGGATAAATACAGGAATCCAAGAATTTAGTAAATAACAAATATAGGGGTCTGCACACAGAATCTTTCGTTTCCTTTAGAAGCTTTTGGCCGGTGCCGTCATGTCCGTTTGACTTTTTCACTGGAAGAGGGGTCAATTTGTTCATGATGTCAAGTTCAGTGAATGATATTTTGGACAGAGAACGAGTACATTTACATTTAAAGGGCGGCAGTACATGGTTTGATGTTAGAAGCTTACTATTTTGAATGAAGATATCGTTAAACAAAGTGACTTTTTCTAAATCGTCATCAATTATATCATCATTGTCAGGTACATGAAGTGGGGGGATACAAGAATCACCCGAAAATCCACCTAATAATTGACAGTATGCCAAAATTCCCTAGGTTGTACGTCACCTTATAACGAAGTGTCTAATTTCAACATGTATTGCTGTTTTGCACATTTTTTCATATTATTAACTTTGTTTCTAGCAGCTCGATACTTGGCCCATAGGTGAGGGGTGTTGTGTATTAAAGCTGATTTCCGAGCTCGGTCCCTACGTCAAATTTCCTTCCTAATCGAATTATCTCAGTTTTCCAGTGTCAAATAAAAATCCTAGTTAAACTAAATTATACATGACTTTTAACAGAAGTCAGCACAAATATGAATATATAAGATCTCATGCTTTAAATACATGCTCATACAGAGTTTGCCAGTGAAAAGCAATCTGTGTTGACAGGGTCGTTACGAGACTGTCGATGCAGATTACTTTTCACTGGCAAACTCTTTGGTCTTTTAAACTTATTCATCTCTTGCATTGTTTGAATCCCCTGGTAAGCCCTAAACTATATTGCATGCATTGGGAAAAATTTGCAAAAAGTTTTTAAACACCACATGACTGGGGCACAATTACATTATTTTGGACATGGCATTTACCGTCGCTATTTGGGGGAATTTAAAGGCCTGAGTGTGTTTTGAAGGCAAAAAAATTACCTTTTCAGTTATTCAAAACATTTTTTCCAAGTATCCTCCTATTGTCATTTTAGGTAAAGGGTTAAACCTTTGAATCCTAATTTCCTGGAATGGTATTGCCTTTGTGTACACTTACAGTGAGATGAGTCAGTCCAATATCAATATACAGGGAGGATAAAATAATAACTGCAGTTTGCAGCCGTCTGGATGCAGACTGCAGTTATTATTTTATCATCAATGCCCCATGTATAGACCTCCTATAACAAGACAAAAATGGGACGAAATTATGCCTTGCACTGAAAAACCTGTCTTACGAGTTGAAAGAGTTAAAACCATCTCTTAGCAATTTGCTCTTGTACCTAGTTTTGCGAGTGCAAAAGACAGTACATACAAATAAGGGGCTTCCATTAATTTCTCATAGGTAACAGAAAATATTCCTTTTTTCTTCAGAACAATAGCTTCCTTGCGCTTATTGCAACAAGCTATGCGAGGTGGCAGTAGCTGTAGTTTTCAAGACAGTTACATCATGTAACAGCAAAGTGTTCTGATTGATAGCTTTATTGGTTTTCTGCTTTAAACCTTTTTTATGATACAAAAAACATAACATGAACATAGCATGGCTTATGTTTAAGTCATTGTTGTGGAGTTAGAATTTTTTTTGTCTTCAATCACATTATTGGAACAGTATGGTGATGTTTTTATTGTAGGACCATATCTGTGTCAGGTCCAAAAATGAAACATTCTCTGTGTTAGACTGATGCTTAAATACATTGCCTTTGTAAATAAAGTTGTTTTTTATTCTTCCATTTTTCAGGTTTGATATGTGTAATTCCAATGTGAATAATCCAGAGCTGGACGCAATAAAAGCAGAAAAGCTTCCAGATGTTGTGAGTTATTTCTTTTGTTTAGCTGTTGCATTTCAGTTATCTATTTTAACCCTTCACCAACATGAATAGCAGACAACACTTGCAAAAATATTCTTGAATAACTAAAATTTTCATTTTTTGTCTTAAAACCATAAATAAGGAGCTCTCAGGTCCAAATCAGCCAGTGCTGTTCTCAAAAAACCTCATTCAAATTTTATATTATTGTTTAAATTCTTACCTAAAAGATGCTACTTATTACACCTCATTGGAATGACCTTGTTGAGTTAGTTCTGGTGAGGAGGTCAAAAGCTATGTTTTTGATTCGAAATCAAAATGTTACATTATTCAAGAAATTTTCTTTTGAGCTTCGTCCGCTTTTTTGTGATGGGTTAAGTGTTGATCAAGCCTTGCAGGTCAAATAAAAGAAACTAAAGTGGCCATTCTATTAATTAAATTTTGAAAAGCTTGCTGAAACAAAATAAGCATTATATACTAGCTTCTAGGATATCAAACTGAAATATTTATTGTAGTAATAAAGTTATAATAAAAACAGATAAAAATGTTTGGAAAAATTTGTGTATCATTTCTCGTATTTGGTGTTTTCGGGAAATCTGCTAGAGAAAAAGTAAATTGCCTGTGAAACAAAGTTAAAATTTATGTTTCAAGTACATTGCAACCCTGTTAATTGAATAACTACTTTGCCTGTGAAAATATTCGGTTGACAGGAGTATTCAATTAACAAAGATTTGCTCACTTTTGTGTACTCTGGTGATACACTATGCATTCATTGTATTATATCTTGTTTGACAGAGCTCATCAAGCTCTGTCAAACAAGATATATTAGATTAAAACCTGTACTGGATATTCTGAGGCCAAGTAGGTTTATAAACAAGAGGAATTCAGTGATTGTGAAGAGAAATTTCTCTATATATTATATTTTAACAGAACTTTACTCTATAACTTACATGCAATTAAGAGGCTGAATTTGTACTGAAGATATGTCAAATGGTTTTGTATTTGGAAGTTATATTCATTTAACAGGGTTATTCAATAAAAGATATTCAATTTAGTGGGCACCTGTATTTAATATAAGTTACATGGCATGCATATGACTGATACCATTCCACCAGATGATGAGAGTTCATATCAGGTGAGGCGAAGCCAGCTACATGCCATGTAACATATTTATTTTTTCGAAAGTCCATGTAAAATCAAGGGATTAATAAAGTTTCATGAAAAACAAAGACCGACCAGATCTTTATTTTTTAGGAACTACTATTGGCAGCATCGTGCAGAATCATCAACAGTAACTGGCACCGGTATGTATCCATGGCGACAGTAAACAATCATTGCTGTTCGAAATGTGATATTTGTTTACAAAATAAAACACATCATTACAACATATCTGAAATTACATACATTTACTGTCGTTACTACCTGAAAAGGGTTAACAAAGTACTTAAACGTTCAAACAACCACTTTTAATCTGTTGAGTAAACTGTAAAGAAAATGTTCGCTTCAGCATAAAAAATCGGTAGAATTGTAAAAACAATAAAGAACTTTCGGATCTACAAATAATATTTTCTGTCCATTTTTTAAATATTTAATGTTTTAAATCAATAAATACGGTACCTTGAAAATATTTTTGGTACTTAAATTCTCTTATTTTGTTTCAATTCAAATTTTGAAAATTCGAAGCAAGGTGGAAATGAATCAAAATAGTAATGGCGGCTACTCACCCGAGATCAAATAATATCAGGTGAGTTACCCGATACAGCAGAACCCTTAGATGGTATTCCTGCATTCTGATTGGACAAACAAACTTTGAGGCATAACAATTCTTTAAATCTTGTTTGACTGAACTGCTTTGTAAAACAAAACAGAATAATTAAATTGTTGATTTATAATCAGAATGTGGTAGTAAACAAAATGTTAGGGATCAAATTATTCATTTGGAGGGTATTTTATGTTGAAAATGGGGCTGTTCTTATATGATGCAGGCATTCTAATAACAAAAATCTATTCAGTTAAATTGGAGAACAAAATTTCTCTTTTACAGAGAATGTGACAGTAATGTGATGTCTATAGTCTCTTCATTACAAGTTTTGTGTTGCAGGTGTTAGTTAAAAAGGTCTATGGAGATAGAAATAAGCGCAACAAGAACAGAAAATGGAAACTGAAACATTTACAAGAAGATATGAAGTTAGAAACGGCTAGTCTGGAAAGGTATGGAAGCAATATATATATTCCACTTAATTAAAAGTCCTTTCTGTTCAGGCCAAATGGTTGTAGTGTTTTAAGTGTGAATATCCCAATGGACTTCACTCAATCGGCTCTGGTCCGTATTTGTAGAAGATTCCGGGTCGGAGTGTAGTACTTGTATAATACGGTAGCGAATGTCAGAAAAAGAATGATTAGGGCCATTGAAGTGAATGGCAATGGGTGTGTCCCGTATATGTCTAATGTCCGCCATATGTTCTCGGATGCGGATACTGGAGTTTCTTTTTGTTTCACCAACATATTGTTTACCACATTGGTTGCAGTGTATTAAGTATATGCAATTCCTGGTTCGGGCGGCTACTATTTGGCCGGTAACTGTGCTAAGGTCCTAACTCTGCGTGTCATGAACTTAACTCCTTATAACTGAGGCTAAAGGAATAATTAAATGATAACACCAAACAACAAAGTCAGTATATTTGTTTATTTTATTTTATCTCCACCTCACATCCTCAGTTTCCTGTCACAAATGCTGATGTCCGTATCCCAACATACTGAATCGCTCCTTTCCTTTTTGTCTGTACCTATCCCTCTATTCACAGCTACTTCTGCTCCGACTACTTGAGCCATAACATCACATTTCTCTGTCACTACCTGAAAAATTCAAATCATCGGTTGTTTAGATCTATTCCAGAATGTTATTCCCACCATTGTTACCTCCCTTTACCGTACATTTGGGTTTTTCCACTCAACAATTGAAACAATGGGATGACGTCATTTGATACATCGACTTTGGATGTACCTCTCACCAAAATCAGTAAATGCCAATACAAACACCCCTAGCATTCGTCAAACACGTCATCACTCTGCATCCGCCACACTGAGCCGAGATAGTATATAAAGCTGAGCCACAAGTAGTTACCTGTTACCTTTGCCTCTGACGAGTTCTCCAATCAGAACGAAACCGGTTAGGCGTACCTATCAGACTCATTCACAGGATTTCTATGCACAGGTCCCCTTGAACTCTATTGAGTTGTTTTATTTGCTAAGGTATGGAAGCAGTTTTCAGACTCTGTTAATCTTATTGTGAATTGTTGATGGAAAATAATAACAGGGTTTTGGCTGGGAAAAAGGAAGTGTTTTGGATTGTCCATGGGGAAAATGAGGTTTTGAAAAAAACAAATCTACACAGTACACACCTTGGTGTGTACAATACCAAGTCTGAATATAAGCAACCTGTCATTTGCAAAATAAGGTCCCCAGAGGATGAATTTGCTGATGCTATCCCACACAGTGGGCCAATTTATCCTCCAGGTACATCTTTCTGTTTTGGCTTGAGACCTTGATTCAGACTGAGTTTCACAGAGGGTAAATTTTGTGATGCTACCCTACTGTGCAGGGTAGCATCACCAAATTCACCCTCTGGGGACCTCATTTTTCAGATGACAGTCTGCTTATTTTCAGGCTTGTGCCACACACATATAGAGGATTTCAAATGAAATTTCTGAGCATAGTTCACTAAAATTAATCTTAGCCAAGCTTTACAGAAGCTCAGTTATTTATTTATTTATTTATTTATTTATTTATTTATTTATTTATTTATTGGTGTTTAAGGTCACATATTTCTGCACAATGGCTAATCATTACCATCAAGTTTTACAGGTGGAGGAAGCCAGAGTACCCAGAGAGAACCACCAAGCAATGGCAAGCAACTGTCAGCTCCCCAACATACTACCTCCACACAAGCAGGGTTAGCATTGTTTGAAGACAAGTGCACCATCGACATGCAGTACACCTTAGTACACAATGCCACTGTGCTCCCACGTGGGCAATGGTGTTGAAGTGTCTTGCCCATGGACACAATGCAGTTGCTGCAGGTGGGATTCGAACCGAGGACCTCTCGACTCGCAGTCTGCACCTCTAACTACTGAGCCACCACCCCCCCCCCTCCCTCCCCTCCACGGAAGCTTAGTTCAATATTTTTACACTGTAAACCAATGGCCCAGACTAGCTGGTGCTAACTCAAAGTTATCAAGGGCCAAACACAAATTTTGAACACCCCCCCCCCCCCCCCCCCCCCCCCCCCCCCCCAATCCCCAAAATTTGCTTGCAAAACCGAAAATTAAAAGTCCTATCTGGCCCTCCATACATTACTCTCCATCCACGCATGCGCAGCCATCAGGAAGTGACCGGAATTGGCGCCAACATCATTTTCTTTGTTTGGCCCAATGAAATGACATGTGCTTTAAAATCTCCTTTTTTGAGGATGCCAGACACAAATCAATGCAAGAATTGGTGGATACAAGACTCTTACTGGATGAAGGAAGTGTTCAACGGTGGTTTTGGTCGTTCAGGGCTGTAACTTTATAATATTTATAAAATTATTTTATGTTTCCCAATTTCAGGACATATGCCTGATGTCATCATTTTTTATAAAGATTATTCCGCTGTTTGTTAAGTATTCCTTCCCTATCCTTCCATGAACCCTTCCTGTTAAATTCTTAAGCTTTTTGACTATTTTTTATTGAATTTTTTTTTATTAAATTTCTTAGGAGTTTAACATATATTACAGAATATTATTCTGTTTCTTCCCCAGGGTTACGTCCTCACCCTAGGGGTGTTAGGTCGTTTAGTCATGCATCTTCTATCCGATGTACCTTTTTTTCTTCGTATGAAGATCTAGCTTTTCATCTGATAGCATTTCAATTGGTTCTGACTTTGGGCCTTTTTGTGTGCCTGATGTCTTGTTTACATTGACGTTGTTTACGTTGTCAACATCCTCATATATAGGTTGTTTTTTTTATATTCTATTACTGTAGTATACTGTAGGATACATGGATTATTATTCTGGTAGTGTAGCTCAAATAATTTTGGATTTTGTCCACACTTAGGCTCTATCGGGATGCCCTTGGGCTCTTAATGTTCCCTTTGGGAACTTGGGCATTTTTTCGAAATATTTTGTTCACAAAAAAATATTTTGAATTTAATTAAGATTGCTATTATTCATGTAGCTCAGTTGTATTTATATATTGTTGTGGAGTTTGGAGGACTGATATCGACTTTAGTTGATTCACTCCTGCAGACTCTTGTCATTCTTGTGTTCACTGGGATGACTGATGTTGGAGTCGGATGTCACGGTACGTTGTTGGCATTGAGGTTCTGAGGATCAGAGCCTCTCACCATGTTTTAATTCATTCTGTCAGTTTCTATTTCAGAGGAACGTGAACATGGTGATGATATCCTGACACCCATCCAAGTGTGCTACCGTCGTCGTACTCCATGGAGCATATAGAGCTAGCTACAGTGTTCATAATATTATTGCAAGAATACAAGCAGCTGGCTCGACCGGCGAAATGGTACTCCGTCCGTGGGTGCCATGACCCCGGGTAAGTCGTTTGCGGTCATAGGAAGTAAATGTGGGTAGAGCGAGCACTAGAATATAAATAGCTTACCCAGCGACAACAGAAACAGGGAGGAAGTCAGCAAGTTCTTGTACTCGAAGAGGTCTGATAGACCACGAGCGGGAGAGGTCCCCCTCTCTAATCTAGCAACATCTGGGTTCAGATGTTGTTTTGAGAAACTTGCACAAGCCGGAGCATATGTCCGCCCTGTTTAGTCTGCAGCCGGGTCGGCTTCAGTCAAGGCTTCACGAGGCCGAAATGAAGTTTTCTGGTTGGAAACTTACACGGGATGGAGCATATGCCCACCCGCTGCTCGGTCTAGTCTGCAGCCGGGGTCAGCTTCAGTTATGGCTACGTTATTTAAGCACCTACAACCACATTCTAGATACCTAACTTCAGATATCCAGCCTGTTGCACGAAGAAGGAGCCCCTCTTCGCCTGTGAAGTCGGACCATCCAGTAGCTAGGGAGACGAGGCCTTGATTATCGGGACGTTCAGAGAAAGGATCCGTTTCCGACACACCAACCCAGGAGCAGCAAGCGGCTTAGGAACGGAAAACCGCTGCTCCTCAGGCCTCAATGACGGACTTGCTGTCGCAGATTGCGCAGCTGATCGCAGCATCCCAGCAAGTGCAGATGCAGCCTCCCTCAGACTCAGAATCTAAGCTGTCGGACGGTGCTGGGTCGGTCCAGTCGTTTGTTCACGCAGATGCAATGGACCGAGATTCGCAACTGATTCTCTCGGATGGGAAAGGGATAAGGAAGAGGATTACCCATCCCTTTCGGAACAGTACATGGTTGCGATGGCTTTTATCCATCAATACTACCCTGATTTTGTTCCACTGAATTAGAATGCTGCAATGACAAGAGAGAAACCGCTGATGTCGTTGGACGCCGACTTTATCCTGATAAAGGAGGAAGTCCTTTCTTTTCCGGTTCAGTTTAAGCAGGTGTCGCAGGCCTTCGGCCATATAGATGACTCTGTATTTATCCCCTTGAGTGCGAGGAAGAAGGTGGTTTCTTATCTTCATCTTCCGTATACATACCGTTTTTTGGACCACGTTCATTTAAAAATGGTCGGGGAAGATGTTCAGAGAGTTCTTCTGCGTTTAGATGAGCAGGCCGGGGATCTAGAGGTATCCTTACCTGTATCATTCACTATTCGCTCAGACACAATTGAGACGGCAATTTCTTCAAATAGAGCGAATTTGGACGATATGTCTTACACAGATCACCTTACAAGAGCTATGGCGCAACGTCTCAAGGGAAAGGAATTTGAGGACGTTCGTACTTCTCTTAGAGTTCTTTCCAGGGCAATTATGTATACCACGTTTAACTCCGCCCTAACTGTGGCTAATCTGGAGTTAATCAGATGTGATGCTGCCCTTGCGTCGTCATCACTGATAAGATGACAAGGTGAAAAGCTCTCTCCGAGTCGCTCCTGTTTCCGGACATTTTATTTTTCGACGACTAGCTTTCATAGTCTATGAACAGGCTACTAAGAAAGCGTCTACTGCTCTTCTTTTGAAGTCGGCCTATCAACGACCCACTTCAGTAGACAAGAGTAAAGGAGTGTGTTCCATACAAAAATCGTCAAAAGGAAACTCCTCACGGGGGTACAAGAAACCCTCTTATAATTACTCTGGAGGTCGTCAGTATAGCGATGTGGGAAAGGGGCGTAGGTCTGATCGGGACTATAGGTCAGACGCCCTAGGCTGACGAGACAAGGTTTTTTCGCGGTGAATATGTGGTTCCTCCTCCTGTAAGCCTCGGAGGTCATACAGGTGATGATTTAGACCTCTGTTGCTGGCCAGTTGACGGAAGGTTATCAAGATCTGCAAAAAACTGGATAACAATCACGGAAGATCGGTGGGTGAGAGGTGTAGTCTCAGACGGCTTGTGGCTATCATTCCGAGCAAAATCCCCACTAACAAGTTGTCCACGTTGGACAAATCTTCCATCAAATTCTTGCATAAGAGACTTTCTCCTACCGGAGGTATGAGCTCTCTTATCAAAGGAAGCAATACAGGTCGACGAGAATCAGGATTCTCAAGATTTTTACAGTCACCTGTTCCTCATACCGAAGCCAGACGGCTCGTTCTGACCAGTAATAGACTTGAGCTGGATAACAAGCTTATCATGGCACCAAAAATTTATTTATGGAGTCCATTCGGTCGGTAAAAGCGAGCGTTTGAGTGATCGACTGTGCGGCAAGCATAGATCTAAGGATGCGTACTTTCATGTCCTGGCACATCCGGCATTCTAAAAATAGCTGTGGTTCGCCATACAAGGGAAGGTGTATCAGTTCAGGGCAATATGCTTTTGTCTGAATCTGGCCCCCTGGGCGTTCACTCAAATAATGAACTCGGTAATGTCATGCTTTAGAGCTCATTTGTCTGCGGTAACGTCAGCTTACTTAGATGACCTTCTACAGGCATACGGCAACAGAATTATTCTTCAGAACGATGTTCAGAGTCTGCTTCTATTACTCCGACGTATCGATTTCATCGTAAACGAGAAAAAGTCGGATCTAGCTCCATACATGTCGTCTATTCACTTTGGAATGAGCTTTGAGACTTACAACAATCTGGTTCATCTGCCGTTACCCAGAGCGAAATTAGTCAGTTGTTATGCTCATTTTTGTCTACACTCTGATGCATTAATAGTGAGGGAATTCATGCGACTGTTGGAGCTGAGCAGAGCGGCTGTGAATCTCATTCCGATGGGCCGCTTGCACGCACATCCCCTCCAGATATTCTTTACTCAGAACTGGAGTGTGAAGATGCTTTCGCTTGAAACAGTATTGTTTAAACGGGCCTATTAAAACAAGGGTTCAGATTTGGGCAGATATTCAGTGGTTAACTTGGGGAGTTCCACTGCAACTGCCGGATCCGGCTTTCACAATTATGACAGTCCCGCAGACTTGAAGTGTCAGGGTCCTTGGGACCCTCAGTTCCAGGAGAAACACATAAACATCAAAGAGATGATGTCAATATGGCTAGCACTACAACGTTGGACTCACAAATAATGGACGTCCATGTTCAAATTTGGTTGGACAACTCGACAGTGGTAGCATACATTGGGAATCAGGGCAGCACCCATTCATTCCGTTATGCCAACTAACGGAGAAGATTTTCTTTTTCGTCATGAATCATCATGTTCAACTTTTGTCTAAACGTACTAGCAGACTCGCTCTCTCAGAAAGGTCACCTGTTGCAATTGGAGTGGACGCTCAACAAGCAAGTATTTGGCCAGATTTGCTACCAGAGGGATTACCCCATGATAGATCTGTTTGTGACGCACTGGAACAATCAGTTACCATCATTCGTGTCGCCATGCCCAGACCATCGAGCGTACTCAGTAGAAGCTCTGTTGATCTCCTGGGGATGAATAAAAGGATATGCGTATCCTCCCAATTCAGTTGATTCAGTAGATTATGTTTAAGATCAAACAGTCTTTGTGTGAATCCTACTAGTAGCACCTCTGTCATCACAGAAACCTTGGATCAGTCTTCTCAAGTGTCTGTTACGGGACGTTCCCCAGAAGATTCCTTCACGAAAGGGCCTTCTTTATCAGGGGAACTTTCTTCACATCCTTCTCCACCCATAGTGGCATAATGGAGTCGGTTAAACGTGAGGGAACCATTGCAGTTCCTATAATTATTATTTTATGACTAACACAAGAACGATTAAAGTAATGCCGGTGAGGAGGGTTCGATATGACTTTGAATCCCCCTCCCCCCCTCCCCAACTGCCAATGTGTTTAGGGGCGATTACCGGGCAAGACGTAGTTTTCTTTCCACAAGCCTCGTATGAGTTTAAATACATACATGCATTTCTTGACTTCTCGATTGGCGGCTGGGTCGTCTTCTGTGGCGACCTCCATACGAGCGCATAATTCACCATAAATAAATTGCTAGTCTTTGGGTACCTTGGGGTCTGCGTAGCCAGTTAACTGGTATTCAGATGATTACATATGGGGTTTCAATGCTCACGCGCATAATAATTATTAGGCAGATGCATTATTGTATGTTATGGACCTTAGAAATTATGAATTATTTCGGGGGCGATCCAGGGCGAGCCTGTTAATCATACCTACTTCCATTTCTAGATCCAGGTTTTTATAAATGTCGGTACTCAATCGAATACACCTTGTTCTACACTCTCGTATATTCGCATGTTTATAGTGTCATAGATATCGGATAGTACCCGATGGGGAGTGTTGTTACTGGAATTTATTGTATGCCTGAATGGGGTCTCCTGTGGGTTACCTCGGAAGTGTGTTTACTCTCCAGAGATTGTTCATTGTGGTTCTATTGGACATGTGTATGTTATATATTATATCTCCGGTTTTCGACCTATTTGCATATACCGACTCTGGTGTACGTTATATAGCGGGCGATATTAATTACCAGGATCGTCACTATAGCCTTAGCTTCTGAAATGGCGTTGAGCAGCATTTATTAATAATAATTAATACCCGAGTGCCTGTTCGACGAATATTTATATTGTTTTTTGGTACCGCTTTTACTGATTCCAGAGTGCTCCCCTCTTGCTTTTTGAAGATTCCTTCAAAAAGAAAAGGGGGGTGATTTTTTTTTACCTCTCCTCCAGCTTGATAAGTATGTAACTATGAGTGAAGCTGTTTTGTCTGTAATTATATCCTGCATACAGCTGGAGTTTTATTGTATATTGCGTATGTTTGTGGGGGATATTCTCTCATTCTCAAATACGCCATCCTAATTTTTGGAGCTTAGTCCGGGCTAGCCTTAAAAATTGGGAACTTGTTGCATCCAGTTAGCATAGTCTTCATGCTAAGTTTACGGAATTACTTGAACTGGACTCCTTTTTTATGATACGTCTTCTCTGTTACTGTACAGAGAGACACACATGTAATTCCTAATAATTTCCTTTCATCTTGGATTACAGGATTAGAACTATGTTGATCTACTAATTCTGAGGTTCTGGGCCCTCCACCTTTTTACGATTCAGCTAGTCTGGGCCATTGGTTTACAGTGTAAAAATATTATAAATTTAAAGTAATTTGTATATTTTTATGCTTACCAATGGCCCCGACGGAGATGGCCCTCTCATGAGTAGGCGCTCATTCCTCCCCGCTGAATTATTATGTAGTACTCTCTTCTACAAAGAATGATGTTGGCCCCAATTCTGGTCACTTCCTGACAGCTGCGCATGCACGGAGAGTAAATGTATGGGAGGCCAGATAGGACTTTTATTTTCGGTTTTGCAAGCAAATTTTGGGGATTGGGGGGTTCAAAATTCGTGTTTGGCCCTTGATAACTTTGAGTTAAGCACCAGCTAGTCTGGGCGATTGGTAAGTATAAAAATATACAAATTACTTTAAATTTATAATTTTAGTGAACAAGGTTAAGAAATTTCATTCAAATCATGATGAATTTGAGATTCTCTTTATCACATAATTTGTAATTTAACCATTTACCTTATGTAATGTCTAAAACTGGTCAGTGCTGTAACAGCCACTGTTCACAAAAATCGCCAGCTACATTTTATATGCCTGTTTTGAAAAAAAAATTAGACGTATTATGTGATTAGTCTGTCTGTCCATCCATTCATCCATCCATCCATCCATCCATCCATCCATCCATCCATCCATCCATCCATCCATCCATCCATCCATCCGTCTGAGCAAACAAATCAGGTTTATTGGTCTGTCCATCCATCTGTCTGTCCAAGAAAACAAATCAGGTTTTATGTGCCTAGTTGTTGGTACACAGTACTGTTATGAGTGTAGTCTGATTTATGTGACTAGCCACATGAAGTTGAATATCAAATTGGGTTTATGTATTTATCAAATTAGGTTTATGTGCCTAAAAAAGTGAGTTATTTTTTTTATGTGGCTAAAATGGTTTATGTGGATAAAAATTGACTAAAAAGTGAGTATTGTATTTTCTGAAATTTTATGTTAGGGTTAGGGTCAATAAGCTGAAAGGGTTAGGGTTTGCTACCACCCAGAAATTAGACTTAAAAAAAAGTTTTTAGTGGTTGTCCATGCATTTTAAATTCCTCATATTTTTTTAACCACATAAACCTGATTTGTAGGAGCATCCATCCATCTGTCAGTCCGTAAACTTTTCCGTTTCCAGATGATAACTTGAGTTTGGATTTCCAGATGATAACTTGAGTTTGGATTTATAGATCAAGACCAAACTTGGTTTGTGCCTTAGTTATATCAAAATACATGTTGAGTTTGAATTGGGGCTTGGTCTGATGATTTCTACAAGAGTTATGAGCCTTTTTGACTAAATTGAACATAGCTTATGGCACCTCATTGGAGCAAGCTTTTTTCATCTGCTATCTGGATTAGGTAAACAATGTTAGGTAAACATTGAACGAAATACGAAAAGATTAATTCAATTCTACTTCTGAAACAAACTCACTAACATTGTTTCACTGGTAAAATATGATTCAGTAAGGTCCTACAAAGTAGATCTTCAGTTTCTCAGGTCATTTTTTGTAAAATTTCATGTGTGTAGGCAGTTTTTTATTTATTTTTTTTTTTGTAATTACTTCTTTGCCACCAAAAGTTCATGTTCTGGGTTTGTTTTATGTTTTTGGCATAACATAATAAACATTGAGTATTATCCTTTTCATCAAACACAACGAACAGCCAAGTTAAGCTACAGTGTCATTGACACTTTCATTAACTTTTTTAGGCTTAACCAATACATGTGGTGAAAGTTCTCTAATGAGGACAGATTAGGTATAAATGACTGTCAAGACTTCTATTTGTGTTGTGGTCATGATATTTCCCTAGATACTGCAAGTGACCCTAAACACCAGTAAATAAATATCGGGCCAGAACCATTCACAAAAATAGCCCTTAAAATTGTATAGGTTTTTTCCATTTTTGCCTCCAAAAACTAGCATGTAATCCCCTCAATGGATTGAGCTCATTTTGCTTATTTCAATAAGAGGTCATAAGCTGTTTTTAAGGTGAAAAATAATTTTTTAGTTCTGAATATCTCTCGGAATCTCATGTTGCTCAGAAGCTGTTTTTCTCCACTCCTTTTCATTTCTGAAAGATGTGCATATTATTTTCAGAGACTATAACGATTTTCTTGATGACTTGGAAGAAGATCCCACATTCAGACAGAATGTCAATATATATGTTGGTAAGTGTTACTTAAATTCAGTAAAGTATATTATTACACACCCATCTAAAATTAATGTTCATGAGATTCCAAAATATATGATAAAATAAAGTTGTACAGCACACGTTTGGGATACAGGTTTTTGCTGCTTTTCAACACCAGAATGGAGCCAGTCATACTTTTGGGGATATATTGTAGGGCCCTGCGAAGCTTCGAGATAATATGATTTTGAATCTTAAGTTTGTATTTAGTTCGATTTTAAATTGGTTGTCCGATTCATTTTCCTTCAAATGTTTTCATTAGAATTTTGCTTGGTATCAGTCAGCTTAGTTGTCTCACAAACTGTATAGCTGAGATAGAAATTATATTTAAATAATGTTGATAATAAAGACTGAGTGTAATTTCCACTATATTAACATAAAAAAGCAGCTGTACCCATGCCACCTTCCATGCTAATTCCAGTTTCACTAGTCACTACCACTGCTGAAAGCAAATTAAAAGTTCCCAAGCAATATCGATGATGAGCTCACGGTTGCTAAATGCTAGCTGTGTGTAGTGCCCCTTGCCCAGTACATAATTCTTGCAACCATTTCTGTCTTTATACCGCCGCAGTGAGTTGTGGGGGGGGGGGGGGGGGGGGGGGGGGGTACTGGAGTCGCCTTGTCTGTCTGTAGACATAATTTTGTCTGGAGACTTTCTCAGACATTTATGGACCAATCTCTCTGAAACTTGGTTTGAACATTCACCACCATGGGAACCTGTGCACCTGCGATTATAGTTCTGGTCGGATTATTTTTGCCAGAATTATGCCCCTTTTCTGACTTGAAAAAGCTAGCCTAGAATTTTGTCCGGAGATTTTCTCAGATGTTTATGAGTCAATTCCTTTGAAACTTGGTATAGATGTTTACTGCCTTGTGAACCTGTGCACTTGGGATCAGGGTTTCGTTTAACTGGATTCGCATAGCATTTTCGAATCAATTTTCTTCTACAGCTAATCAATTTCACATGACAAAAACATATAAATAATAGGAAATGCTAATCAAAATTTATCCAAGTTAGCAAACTGCTATTCAATTTTTAGTCAAGTTGTGACGAAGTCAAACTCGACTTATAGTTTGGTGAATGGTGGGCGGTTAAGCGGGCGGGCGTAAACAGTTGGTTTCCAGATGATAATTTGATAATGGCTTGACCCTGGTTCATGAAACTTCATAGGTAGGTTGCCAGCGGTGAGAGGAAGAACCCTATTTATTTTGGACTTGCTTGGTCAAAGGTCAAGATCACAGTGACCGTGAACATAGAAAATTGTAAACAATTGGTTTCCGGATGATAACTTGACTATGGTTCAACCCACATTCATGAAACGTCATACGTAGATTGGCCTTCATGAGAGTAAGAAAACTATTTATTTTTGACGCACTACGTCAAAAGTCAAGGTGATAGTGACCCTGAACGTAGTAGATCAAAACAATTGGTTTCCAGATGATAACTTGATAATGGTTTGACCCACATTCATGAAACTTCATAGGTAGGTTGGCATCAGTGAGAGGAAGAACCCTATTTATTTTGTACTCGCTAGGTGAAAGGTCAAGGACACAATGACCTTCAACATAGTAAATCGAAAACAATTGGTTTCTGGATGATAACTTGATAATGGTTTGACCCACATTCATGAAACTTCATAGGTAGGTTGGTGTAGGTGAGTGGAAAACGCCTATTTATTTTGGGCTCTCTAGGTCAAAAGTCAAAGTCAAGACCTTGAACATAATAAATCATAAACAATTGGTTTCCAGATGATAATTTGACAATGGTTCTACCCACGTTCATGAAACTTCATAGGTAGGTTGGCATTGGTGTAAGAAAGAGCCCTATTTATTTTGGAATCACTAGGTCAAAGGTCAAGGTCACAGTGACCCTTCACATAGTAAATTGTAAGCAATTGGTTTCCGGATGATAAGTTGATAATGATTAAACCCACTTTTGTGCTGTCACAACTCAACATTGGATCAGTGATCCTATCGGCATTTTTAAAAATTAATTCGACCCCTGTCTGCGATTATAGTTTTGATCAGACTTTTTTTGCCAGAGTTGTGCCCCTTTTCATCTTAGAATAATCAGGGGGTATGGACAGGCCCATATGGGACAGTCACACATCAAGTTGAACAAAAATCCTTACTTATCAGTCAGGACTTCGCTCTAATACATGGATCCATTCCCATACAAATTATGGAACATTTATTTTGTTGTAATGTCTATGTTATTGATCTATAGTACCTGAGTTTCGGAGAAACTTTCTAATTATTTTATTATTCCAAACAACATTCTGTATATGAGCAGAATGACTCTTGTGGGTTAAAAGATGACATTGCACTGGCAGACATGCAGTTAAAACTATGAGGGAGGGGTGGGGGGGGGGGGCGGGGTTGGTTCAGATACAAGTTTGTTAAAATGAAGCCCATTGGTACATATTTGGGCTCAATACAGGAGCCTGAATTATTAACTTAGGGCAATATGGGGAATATTCTTTAAAAATCTTCTTCATCATTGTTATGAGGGTCAGATTCAAGATTGTTCAAACCAAGAACCTAGGTTAATATTTGGGCTTCCTATGGAAGCCCAAATTTTAATTTAGTGGAATATGGGGGATCATTTTTAAAAATCTTCTTCTCCAGGTTCACCAGTCAGAATGCTTTCATATATGGTATACAACATCTCTAGGAGGGGTGAGATTCAAGTTTGTTCAAATCGGGTCCCTTGGTATATATTTGGGCTCGCTATGGTAGCCCAAATTTTAACTTAGTGCAATATGAGGACATTTCTTTAAAAATCATCTTCTTCAGATCCACCAGTCAGAATGCTTTCATATTTGGTATACAACATCTCTAGGGAGGTCAGATTCAAGTTTGTTCAAATCAGGTCTGTAGGTTAATATTTGGGCTCACTATGGTAGCGGTGTGCTTCTCTCTATTGATGGATAAGTTCCTGATAGGATGGAATTTTCTATTACATTTTCAGCCAGAGTTACAGTTTATGTGGACCATTTCCAATGCTGATGGAATTGTTTGGTATTTAGGATCATCCTACCAAGTTACAATGAAATCCCTTCATAAATATGACCTGTAGAATGTGCTAAAGGTTTTTGGGTTTCGAAGCCACTCAGGCGTCACAGTTGACCGATCACGACCAAAGTGGGACATTCTCATATAGACATTATACAGAGTCATCCTACCAAGTTACAATGAAATTCCTTCATAAATACAACCTGTAGACTGTGCTAAAGGTTTTCAGGTTTCAAATCTGTGCAGCCATCATGGTTGCCTGATTGCGACCAAAATGGGACATTCTCATCTTGACATGGCCTCGAACCTGCACATGAAATTTAGTGATGATCGGACAAGAACTACAGGGTGTAGCCTGTACTAAAGGATATGTGAACAGACTCACAGTCTTCTGCACGCAATAGCATATCTTGACTTTGTGAAGTTAAGCTGAAAAACAGGCATGATTCTGCAGATGTTTGACTTAGCAAGAGAAATACAGATTAACTGAAGAAAATTTTGCAAAGGATTTTTATGAAATTGTCAGATCTACTGACGGAAAAAAGAAATGCAAGTTTAGTTTTGGTAATATAATTTTTTTTATCCGAAGACCAAATGTAGTAAAATTGACATGTAGCTACCTCAGTGTACTGTCTAAAGAGTCTTTGGTTAAAAATTCAGTTAACCATGACCATGTGCTACGCTGCAATCTTTCAATAGATTTTTTGACAAAGTGTGCATCCTGGGCACTCCCATACACAATGGGCTTGAAAACCATACCAAATCGAAGTTTTGAACAGCACACATCGATTGCACAACATTTCATTTCAACTTGATTGAAAAGCAAAATGCCATGAATATCTGAAATTGATAAGGGTAGGGCTATTGCTCTAATGATGCAGGGTCAATCGCAATGTCTCGCCGCCCAGCAATGTGAGGTTCAACAATAGCTTGTTTAGTTGGGCATCTCAGAGCCACAGGGAGATTAGCTGATCGTTCCAGGAGCGGACGTCTGCACATTACACTGCCATGTCACGATAGAGGCATACGACTCTCACACCTCCGTAACCGATTTTCAGATTTCTTGTGGTCATCCAGGGCAATCTTGCAGCTGTAAGATATTGGGATCAGGTCCACATGCCTCGTGTCTTTCCACTAATACATGCACATAACCTTACTTTGCATCAGGATAATGTGAGGTCGCATGTTGCTAGGGTTTGTTGTGACTTCATCAACCAAAACAATGTCCCAGTTCTTAATTGACCACCCTACAGTCCAGCTTTGTCCCTGATCGAGCATTTGTGGGATGAGCTGAACAGGAGGGTCAGAAAGCGTGTCAATGTCCCAAACAACATCGCTCAACTCATGCAGACCCTTCTTCAGGAGTGGAATAACATCCCACAAAGGACCATTAACAACTTGATGGGGTCAATGGTAAGGAGAGTTAGAGCAGTGACTGAAGCCCAGGATGGGCACACCCGCTATTGATTTTGATCAGGAAATGATCTAGGGTACCCACATTTCAACATTACAATGGAAATGCCGTCTGTGTTAAGACATCAAAACTTATCAAAATTTAATCAGTAATGAAGAAATAACATCAAAATCCAAACAATGACATAATCATCCATAACACATTTGAAATATTTACCACAGAAAAAAACTTAAGTTTCTTTTTTTTTGCTAGTATATAAATAGTCCAAAAGCAACCAGCAAAAAAATATGTCTTCATTACCATTGCTACTTGAGAATATCTTAGAAAAAAAGTATAAGGCCACACAAAGTAGATCTTTGCATGTTGACAGGCCTTGTTAGCTCACCGAAGGGAGCTCAACTTATCACTTGCCGTCCGTCGTCGTGAACATTTTTCAAACGACTTCTCCTCTGAAACCACTGGTCAGATTTTCACAAAACTTCATGTGGATGTTCATTACTATATGGCAATTCATGTTTGTTCAAATGAATTGGCCACGTCCCTTGGGGGCTCTGTATGGGGCATAACTCTGATAGCACCGTATTAATTATAGAAAAATTATTAAAAAATCTTCTTCTCCAGAACCAGTGGGCAGAATCTTTTGATACTTGGTATGCAGCATCTTGGTATGGGTCTGGTTCAAGTTTGTTCAAACCGAGTCCCTCAACCAATATTGGGGCTCACTATGAGGGCGTGAATTTTTACTTAATGCAATTTAAGAAAAATTCTTTAAAAATCTTCTCCAGAACCAATGGGCAGAATCTTTTGATATTTGGTATGCAACATCTTGGTATGGGTCTGATTCAAGTTTGTTCAAATCAAGTCCCTTGATCAATATTGGGGCTCCCTATAGGGGCATGAATTTTTCCTAGATGCAGTTTAAGGAAAAATCTTCTTCTCCAGAACCAGTGAGTAGAATATTTTGAAATTTGGTATACAGCATCTTGGTATGGGTCTGATTCAAGTTTGTTGAAATGGAGTCCCTTGATCAATTTTTCACTATGGGGACCTGAATTTTTACTTAGTGCAATTTAAGAAAAAAAAATTAAAAATCTTCTTCTCCAGAACCAATGGGCAGGATCTTTTGATATTTGGTATACGGCATCTCGGTATGGGTCTGATTCAAGTTTGTTCAAATTGAGTCCCTCGATCAATATTGGGGCTCACTAAAGGGGTGTGAATTTTTACTTAGTGCAATTTAAGAAAATTTCTTTAAAAATCTTCTTTTCCGGAACCAATGGGCAGAATCTTTTGATGGGCAGAATCTTTTGATATTTGGTATACAGCATCTTGGTATACGTCTGATTCAAGTTTGTTCAAATTGAATCCCCCGTTCAATATTGGGGATCTCTATGGGGGTATGAATTTTTACTTAGTGCAATTTAAGAAAAAATCTTTAACAATCTTCTTCACCAGAACCAGGGGGCAGAATCTTTAGATATTCAGTATGCAGGATCTTGGTATGTGGATTCACGTTTGTTCAAATTGAGTCTTTTGATCAATATTGGGTCTCACTATGGGGGTGTGAATTTTTACTTAGTATAGTTCAAGAAAAATTCTTTATAAATCTTCTCCAGAACCAGTGTGCAGAATCTTTTAATATTTGGTATGTAGCATCTTAGTAAGGTTCTGATTCAAGTTTGTTCAAATTGAGTCCCTCGATCAATATTGGGCCTCACTATGGGGGCGTGAATGTTTACTTTGTGCAATTCAAGGAAAATTCTTTAAAAATCTTCTTCAGAACCATCATGCAGAATCTTTTGATATTTGATCAGCAGCATTGTCCCATTCACTCCTGTTGATGTTTTAGCTCCACAGAGAGTATATATTTACTCTGTAGAACCTTAAGAATAGCTTTTGATAAAATTTGTGTCTTAACAGTATGGAACATTCGGTGAGCACCTAAGGCCCTCTGGGTCCTCTTGTTTCATTTTTAGCTCACCTGGAATAAGAGGCCATGTGAGCTTTTCTCATCACTTGGCGTCTGTCGTCGTCTGTTGACCGGCGTTCGTAAACTTTTCACATTTTCATCTTCTCTGTAACCGCTGAGCCGGTGTGAACCAAACTTGGCAGGAATGGTCTATGGGAGGTCCTCTACAAACAATTCTCATTTTGTTCCCGTCGGATGAAAAACATGGCTTCCAGAAGCATTCTTTGATTCTGGTTGGTGGATTTTCAAAAATCTTCTCCTCTGAAACTACCAGGCCAAATGTTTTGATACTTCACATAAATTGGAAATCACATTTTCATCTTCTCGGGAACTTCTGAGCCGACGTGAACCAAACCTGGCAGGGATAGTCTGTGGGAGGTCTTCTACAAGTGCGCCTCATTTTTGTAACCGTGTATCGAAAAACATGGCTGCCAGAAGAATTTTTTGATTCAGATTGGTGGATTTTGAAAAATCTTCTCCTCTGAAATCGTGTTGCAAACATGGCCACAATTGCAGCTTATAGTTACTATAGAAAACCTTATGGGAAATCACATTTTCATCTTCTCTCTGGAACTACTGAGCTGACGTGAACCAAACTTGGCAGGAATGGTCTATAGGAGGCCCTCTACAAACGATCCTCATTTTGTTCCCGTTGGTTGGAAAATATGGCCACCAGAGACATTCTCTGATTCTGATTGATGGATTTTGCAAAAATATTCCCCTCTGAAACTACAAAATCAAATATTTTGAAACTTCACGTAATTGAGGACTGGGACACCTTCTACCAATGATCCTCATGTAATGTTGATGTAATGTTGCAAACATGGCCACAATTGCAGCTCATAGTTACAATGAAAAGCCTATGGGAAATCACATTTTTATATGTAGTTCCAGGTGAGCGATTACAGGCTCTTTAGAGCCTCTAGTATTTTTAGCTCACCTGAGCGAACCTCAAGGGGAGCTTTACTGATCATTTTCTGTCTGTCGTCTGTCTTTAACTTTACATTATCGACTTCTTCTCACGAACAGCTGGACCAAATTCAACAAAATTTGCTGTGCATGTTCCCTATTATATGTCAATTCAAGTTTGTTCAAATCAAGTTGACCCACCCCTTGGTAGGTCCACACCCAAAAAGTGAGCCTAAATCTTAAAAAATCTTCTCATGAACCAGCAGTACTTAGCAGAGACTTGATATTAGGTGTGCAGCTTCCTTTTGAGGTGTAGACTCAGATTTGTTCAAGAGAAGTTCGAGGAGCTATATTTGCCTTAGTTATGGGCGGGGCAAGAATTTTCGCCTCGACCAAAATTTCTATTTTTCAAACTGAGAGGCCAATTTGAACCAAATTTGATATGAGGGCTTATTGGGTCATAAGTACCTAATTTATGCCAAAAACATTTTTCCCGTCACCCCACTGGAACTGCAGGAGCTAAAAAAATTTAAAATGCCCATATCTCCAAAACTACATGGCACTGAGAATTTTTATTTTGTGTGAAGCTTCCTTAGGAACAGCAGAAAGGAATGGTCAAAAAAAAAATTGCCATCATTTTTTTTCATAGGGTACTTTTCCAGGACTTTGAAAAAATGCGGAGTCATCATTTTTTAACACTGTGATTAATGGGAAAAACATTAAAGAATCTTCTTCTCCCATACCACTGCTCCAAAGGCTTTTATATTTCACATGTAACATCTTTGGAAGATTCATTCACATGTTTGTTGAAATCAAATCCCTGGGTCCATATTTGGGCTCTTTATGGGAGCCCAAATGTTCAGATTAGTGCAATATGAGGAATATTCTTTAAAAGTCTTCTTTCAATTCACCAATCAGAAGCTTTTGATATTTGGTATGCAGCATCCATAAGGGGTGAGTTTCAAGTTTGTTCAATTTGAGTCACCGGCTTAATATTGGGGCTTTCTATGAGTTGGGTGAGGGGGTGGTGGGGGGGGGGGTGCATGTAAGGGTTCAGGTTTGTTCAAATCCATTCCTTAGTGTTTTTCCATAAAATTTGCCTTTCATGACTTCATTCCTTTGTAGTGTTGATGAACCATGTCTAACTGAATGTGACCCCAAATACTTTGGCAGGTAAGTGATTAAGACCATTTGGGGCCTCTTGTTTATTTTTGTAATTATTTCTTTGCCATCAAAAGCTCATGTTCTTGTTTTGTTTTATGTTTTAGGCCTCATAATAGCATGGTTGGTGGTGTATTTTGCCCCTTGAGTGCAAGAAGGCTTTGCAGTGCTCAAGCATTGCAAAGTCTTGATGCACTCAAGGGACAAATTTATCAATTTTATTAACTTAGTAAAATATCAGACATAAACCACTTAATTTTTATTTTTTTTAAAGTTTGCATTGGTTATAAAAAGAGAGTAAGCGGCAGCCAAAAGGACCATGCAGGAGCGCCTGAGAAACAGATTTTTAACTTTTGTACACCTAATTTAGAAAATGTTATTTTTAACCCTTTACCTTACTTAAGTAACTGCCCCATCTGACAGGAGCTATCCACAAAAATTACCATACAAATTTTATTACATTTTCAATTATATTATATTTTCAATTTTGCCTCAAAAATATAGTTTATGACCTCTCATTCAAAGAAGCTCATTAAATTTGTTGCACAAAGGGATCATAGAATATGTTTTGAAGTCAAAATTTAAACTTTTTAAGATATTGAATAAAATTCTTAGCAAATGTCATCTGCTACTCATATTTGTTACTTCTGCTTTTCAAATAACAACTCTTCTTGACTCTTTACCAATCAAAGTTCTATGATTAACCCTTTGAACCCGAAAGACCACTTTTCCGGTCCAGGAACATAATACGACATAATTTCACTAAGTTGGATGGCTGCTAAGTGAGTGTGTGGAGTTGACCAATCAATGTTTTTAACATGCAAGGCTGAAAATATTAATTGGTCTACCCTGCAAATAATAAATATAGACTCTTCCAATTGCTGCCTCTGAACTGACTTGGAAGATACCACTAGGGTTCAAAGGGTTAAAGATTTAGTCTTGACTTCAAAGTAACTTTACTTTTTTTCCCATAGAATTGCTTATGACTCAGCTCATTCAAATGAGATATTGTAACCTTTCCTGAAATTCTGACGATTTTTTTAATTTTCAGTTTGTAAGGTAAATGCTTTCGTATTATTAAAACACCTTCATACATGTGACATCTCATTTTAGATCGCAATAAAATTGCTGTTGAAGCTGATGAATCAGATGATGAAGGGATTCCCAAAATTAGTTTACAAGAGATGTTGGATGACCTTCACATTGAAGATGACCCGATGGGAGATGAAAATACAGAAGCTGCTGCCTCAATGGAATAGGCATTGTTCAGTTTAAAGAATTCTAAGAGACTTTATTATGAAAATGTGTGTTAAAAATACAAAAAAGGTGTAAGCTGACTGTATTTAAACTGCCAAAAAATTTAATCTGTGTTGGCTGAATGATTTCTTAAACTGCAAAAATTAAACTTAAATACAAGACAAAACTTTTTTGGGTTGAAATTTATTTTAAACCATGTTAACTAGAGGTTGGGCGGTATACTGTAAATACCGTTTGGTATCAATTTTGAGCCTGTACCAATTTACCATACCAAGAGAATCTCAAAATACCGAAATTTCAGTATTGAAAAATATATCTGACACAGTTAAAAAATAAAATGACAAACAACAAAACTTTATGCAAACTTCATGACAAGAAAAGACCATGGGCTATGTATTTCTAAGGAAGTCACCACAGGTCATTTGATGTAATAAGGAAGCTGAGAGAAAATACCCAGGGGGTATTTTCTCTCGGCTTTTTTGTTACACTGAATGACCGATGACGATTGCCGATGGCAATTGCCTGCATTGCTTCCAAACTTTTTAACAATCCGGCGGCTTTGTCTGTTGTAAAACGGTGAATTACAGCTAAACAGTGTACTAAAAATACAATTCGATATGGGTATTGATGTGAGTATGTGTATCCTGTTGACACCAAATACTGTACCGATACAGAGGTAAATCATTCTAAAAATTTTATACTGATAACAAAACTGAACTTGAAATTTCAAAACCGCTCAACTTTAATGTTAACACTTCCCTAAAATCCTATATAAGCATGAACTAAATGCTGTAAATTGAAGCCCTCTTTTTTGATACTTCTTAACTGAGTAAAACTTTGAATTGAATATAACTGCGAAACACAAAACCATTTATCATACATTCCATACAACTTTGACCTCTTAATTGCCAGTAGATTATAAAGTGAACTCTTATTAATAGAATAAAAAAATCTTGTAATATGTTGAGAAATTACCCAGATGGTCATCAAATTCCCCTTGTTTGTCGACCTATTTGGCTTTAGTACATCCAATACATGCATTTAATCTATTATAGTTTGTTTAACAGAGCTCCATGAGCTCTGTCAAACAAGATATAGTAGAATAAATTTTCAGTGTATCTCTTGAAGACAGAAAAGTGAACAAATTCCTATCAACGTAATACTCCTGTTAATGTAATTATTCTCACCAGCAAATTGTTTTTTCAATAAACAGGGTTCAGCTGTATTAGAAACTTTTGTGTTTGAAGTATTCTACACCAGCCTTGATAGTAAGACACATAATGATACATTTATTAACCCTTTTAACACCCTATGCATAAATTTTTGTGTGAAGCTAAAGTTTTAAGCCTGTGAGTAGATGGAACAGTAGACACCTACCTTTCTATTTATTAGCTCACCTGACTGAAAGTCTGGATTAGTGATCGCTCACTATCCGTCCTACTGCGTCGGTCGTCCGTACATGGTGTTCACAATTTCTCCTTCAAAACTGTTGGATCAATTTCAGTTAAATTTGTGGTGATTTGTTTGTTCTGACATTGCATTTTTATTTTGTTCAAATCAACTTGTCCCACCTGAGAGGGAGGGGGTTGGGGAAAATGCTACCAAATTTAAAAAAAAAATCTTATGGGTACAATGACTTGATATTGGGTACTGTGCCTCCCTCTGAGGGGTAGAATCTACTTTGTTCAGACAAAGTTTGTAGGGCAATATTTGTCTTTGTAATGGGAGGGGCAAGATTTTTTACTTTGCCCAAAATGAACAAATGATATGTGCTATTATGAAGTCATCTGTACTGCATTCAGGCCAAAAATTATTTTCCCACATCCCTATGGAACTCCAGAAGCTAAACATCAAAATATTTTCAAATGCCCTATTTCCCAATCTGCATAGAACAGAAAACTGTTATTTGGTCAGAAGCATCCTTAGGACCAGTAGAAGGGAATGGTAAAAAAATGCCATCAATTGTGTCATAGTGTGCATTTTTTTTAATTCCTCGAGTAGCAGAGTCGGCATATTTGCAAAATTTAAAAAAAAATCTGCTTCTCCAGAACTGCTGATCAGAATCTTTTGATATTTGCCATACAGCATCCATGGGAGGGTCAGATACAAGTTAATTAAAATTAAACCCCTCGGTTCATATTTGGGTTCAATACAGGAGCCCAAATTTTAACTTAGTGCCAAGTGCAATATGAGAAGTACTCTTGAATGAACCTTCTCCAGAACCACCAGTTAGAATCAAGTTGGACCAAGTAATTATTACCAAATATCAAAACATTCTGACAGGTGGATCTGAAAAAGATTTTTAGCTCACCTGACTGAAAGTCAGGGTGAGCTATTGTGATTACTAGTGCTAAAACGATTAGTGAATTCCAGAGTCGACTAGTCAATGCCCAAAAGTTGAGTCGACTTCGACTGGTCGGAAGTCTTCAGTGAAGTTTATTTTCGTCTGATTAATAGCAGTTATACAAAAAATATATTACTGCTGGACAGTGGACATTACCAGATTTACGTGTTGTGTTGTTGACTCACCCTACGAGTGGTTACGGGCTTACGGCCCACACACTCACACTGTGCATAACGCGAAATTAGGTGTCTTATTGACATCAACCAAGCACATTTTCTCATTAAAAATAGCCTGACATACCTCATTTCCATATTGGATCAAATATTGGTATATAATTCTTCAATAATCCACGTTAATAGTAGGATGTTTCTGTTTAAAAATTCAAATATCGATGAAGAATTGTATAACACGGAGCCGCACATTCGTGCCGGCATTTCGAACATGTAGAGCACGTGACCGAAAATCAATAATGCATTGTCATTTGAGACATCTTATTGGAGTTCAACTAAGCTTCATGTAAGGAGGCACATTGAAAATTTGTCACACATCATGAAGAATGGGCGATGGGCAGTATTGGATACTAGAGTTGATGGATGACGATGTTTTCGCTATTCAATATTCATATGTCTTCAGCTCTTTCTGTTGGGCAGAGCTGAAGACGTACAAATACTGAATAGCCAAAACTTCCATCTACTCCAGACAGTTTTCTTGAGTGGAACTTGAATCCAGTAGCACTAAGAATTATATAAGATTTGTACGTCTATTACGTCTAATCCCGCTAAAAATATTGGTTACATAAATGGCCATGCCCGAGTAAATGAGTTAATGAAAAATGAGAGAGGGTGAGAGAGAGAGAGAGAGAGAGAGACTCTCATTTGAATGTGGTGGATTAACATCGTCAATAAAATAACAGCCTAACAGTAACAGCCTGTTGGGCTGTTATTTTATTGAATACATGAAACTGTCACCGTGAGACGCCACTAACAAAGCTGCGTGTATGGAGAGGGTGAAGGTTGGTGAGATCTTTACCACATGCTTCATTGCTTCTACTCCTTCAAAGCAAATACGGGTGTTTTTGGTTGATAGGTTCAGAAGGGCTTTTGAGCTACTGGCCTACTGCCAGTTTCCAGGTTTGAAAGGGATTTCATATGACTGATGAACAATCGGATTGACAACAGACGGGATGAAACACAGTTTTTAATTAAATCAGCACACATGATCAATGACGAGTAAGCTCTTCATGAGTTTTCACTTTACTTGAATGTTATTTCACTGTGGGTAGCAGAGATCACAGTCACATTCTAGACCATCTGAAATTTCGCATCCCGACAAATTTAATATTTCAGGTATGTCATGGGAATCTTTCACATTCTCTTTTAAGAATATAAGCTTATCGACTGTACCAAGGTCCAAACTAGCCCTCCTCTTACTAACTACCAGTCCAGCGACTGAAAATATTCGTTCCGATGGCACAGAGGTGCCTGGGATGGACAGATATTTTTTTGCCATTGAAGCAAGGCGAGGAAATCGCTTCTCGTTCCACTTCCACCAATCAGTCGGATTTGAAATATTTTTGGATGATTCTAGTTTGTATTCGAGAAGTTCTTTTTCAGCCGAATCTGTAACCCTATCACACTCCATTGGTTCATAGAGATCACCAAGAAGAAACTGCATTGCCTTTTGCGCTTGGACCGCTTTTGCGCGCTTACACTTTGGCACACTCACACTTGAAATTTCTGAGCCAGAAGTTGAAGGCATTGCAACATCATGCTGGGGACCACCTGCCACATTGTCATTATCATGATCAACAGGTTTGGACATACGGACAGCTTTCATTTCTTCATACAGAGATTTCCAACAGGCTTCTTGTTGTTCTTGAGAAAAAAACTTGATGCTCTTATATCGAATGTCAAGTTGATTCGCGCTAGCTAAAATCAGGTTAATTCCATCTGGTGAATCAGTATCACAGGCACTGTAACGTTTCTTTAAATCACCTGCCACGACACACTTAAATTCCCGAATGAGGGGTGAGTCACCATCTTGTAATTTGAGATGGTTTTGAAGTAAACCCCCGACAATGGGGTAGGTCATACTGATAGCCAGGTAAATGTCACTACAAGCTAGTGTTGTTGCCATTTCCAATGGAGATAGTAGTGGAGTTATTTCTTCTATTGTATACCACACATCATCTGGGAGCTCCAACACATGAGCATCACTGTGGGATGTAACATCCCGATTCTGCAAAACTGCGAACACAGCTAGTCTCTGTTCCAAGAGGCGCTTAAACATATAATACGACAAATTCCATCTCGTATCCACATCCTGGATCAAACAGTGGTTTGGTATATCCAATTGCTGCTGTTTTTTGATTAGGTCATCTGATGCGAGTGGAGATTTGTTGAAATGAGTGACTAGTTTACGCCCAGATTTGATAGCTTTGGAAACCTTTGGAAGTGCCAGTCCCCGATTAACAGAGAGTTGTAACGTGTGGCCGAAACATCTAGTATGTTCTATATGGCTTAATCTCATTCCTTTCGCTATATTTAAAGCATTATCTGTTGTTATTGCGACAATCTTCTCTGGTAGTAATTTGAAGTCGTCGAGTATTTCGAGGAGCACTGAGCACAAGTGCTTGCCAGTATGATGGTCCGTAATTTCCCTAGTACTGAGAACACCGGACTTGGATTCCCACTTCTCAGTTACATTGCGGTATGCAAGTGTCCGTCGTCAGTGATAAGTAAGGAACGTCTTGCAGCTCTTCCATTATTTGAGTGTGAATTTCTTGGTAAAAATGCAAAAGGTGGTTCTTTATGGTGGTATCACATGGCACCCTGTATCGTGGCTCTAATTCACTCATAAAACTTTTAAAACCCTGTCCGTTAACAATACTAAGTGGCCGTAGGTCAATGGCGCACCACTCAACAATTTTCTTTGATAAGGTGCTCCCATTTCTCTTTGCTCATTCCTTCTGTCTTTCGAAAGGCCCCAAAGATAAGACTGGACTGTCTTTTCACAGTGTCCGCAGATCCAGAGGCCTGACTTTGCTGGGTTTCCATTTTCAGTGAAGGATGCTAGCAGGTGAGTTCGCATGGCTGATGTAGATTTGTTGTATTTCAGTTTAGTTTGACATGAGTTACAATATAAACCTCTCTACCATTTTCTTCAGATAATGTAAAAGACTGCCACACATTTGAAGTTTTGGACTTTCTTTCGATGCCATGACAGATCTCTTTGCAACAAGCGCGGGTCAGAGTTATTACTAAATGAAACTGGCACGTGTAAAAATGCCAGGAATTTGTGTTTCCTGGAATTGCACTGCTTTTCAGTACAAGTCGCGCCGGAAATAATAAACTTCACGCATATTGGACCTAGCGTTATCAACAGAATTAAGATAGCCTTCACTCCTTAGTCACGTGGTTGTGGTCGCATGTGCCGTTTTTGTCCGAAACCGAAGGAAAAGTGTCATCAATTCCTCTCCTACATAAAATGTAGCATACCATAGAATGGCCGTGGTTAAACTTTATTCGTTCAGAAAATTGAGACAAATGCTAGTTTAAAATTTAGATTGATAGGTGGGTGTTTGTAAAAACTGTAATATAACACCCTATGTAGGACAACATCAAAACAATGTCAAAGTTATTCTTTGATCTTTTTAAAACAAAATACAGAGCGACGTGAGTCACTGGCTTCAAACAGACAACCCTGTCATGTAGTGCAAATGTAGTGTACCAGTGGCACAATGTTGCTTTTAGAGTGTTTGACAGACACAGAAAGAAGACTGTTTGCCTAAAAGCATGAATTTCCCCAAATTGAAAAGTATGGCGACTAGTTGACGCTGAAACTGAGAGCGACTACCTCCTTGTTCAAGGCTGACATCGACTAGTCGACTAATCGTTTGAGCACCAGTGATTACTCACCATTCGTCATCCGGCGTCCATGAACATGGTGTTTGTGTCTTCTTCTCCAAAACCGCTGAACCAATTTAAGTGAAATTTGAGATGCTTGTTTGTTATGACATCACATTTTGTTCACATCAAGTTGCCTCTCCCCTCGGTAGGGCCATGCCCAAAAAGTGTGCCAAAATCTTAAAAAATCTTCTCATGAACCAGCAGTAGCAGAGGCTTGATATTTGGTGTGCAGTTTCCTTTTGAGGTGTAGACTCAGATTTGTTCAAGAGAAGTTTGTGGGTCTATATATGCCTTCATTATCAAGTTGCCTCTCCCCTTGGTAGGGCCATGCTCAAAAAGTGTGCCAAAATCTTAAAAAATCTTCTTCTCATGAACCAGCAGTAGCAGAGGCTTGATATTTGGTGTGCAGCTTCCTTTTGAGATGCAGACTCAGATTTGTTCAAGAGAAGTTTGTGGGTCTATATTCGCCGTCATTATGGGAAACGGCAAGAATTTTCGCCCTGCCCAAAATTTCTATTTTCCAAACTGAGAGGCCGTTTTGAATCAAATTTGATATGAGGGCTTATTGGGTCATAAGTACCTAATTTATGCCCCCCAAAATTTTCCCCTCACCCCATAGGAACCATAGGAGCAAAAAATGGAAAAAATGTAAAATGCCCATATCTCCAAAACTGCACGTCACTGAGAATTTTTATTTTGTGTGAAGCTTCCTTAGGAACAGCAGAAATGAATGGTCCCAAAAAAATCTTTTGCCCTCTGTTGCCATCGGTTTTATCACAGGGTACTTTTCCGGGACTTTGAAAAAATGCTGAGTCATCATTTTTTAACACTTTGTGAGTAATGGGAAAAACATTAAAGAATGTTCATCTCCAATACCACTGCTCCAAAGGCTTTCATATTTCACATATAACATCTTTGGAAGATTCATTCACATGTTTGTTGAAATCAAATCCCTGTGTCAAATTTTAACTTCGCGCAATGTGAGGACATTTCTTTGACCCTTTACCCAACGAATCGCCCGCATCCGCCCGCGTAATATGCAAATTCAGCAGTTGAAAAAATATTAGTTTTCAAAAAATTTCAACAAAACCATATCATTTGCCCCCTCGTTGGAACGAGCTCGTCGTGCTCGTTCCAACGAGGGGTCACATGATATGGTTTTGTTGAAATTTTTTGAAAAGTTTTTAAAAATTATATTTAAAATAATAAATTTTGATATCGTCTGCATTGGGTAAAGGGTTAAAAATCTTCTTCTTCAGATCCACCAGTCAGAATCCTTTCATAGTTGGTATACAACATCTCTAGGAGGGTCAGATTCCAATTTGTTCAAATTGAGCTGCTGGGTTATTAATTTGGACTACCTATGGGAGCCTGAATTTTAACTTAGTGCAATATGGGGAATTTCTTTAAAAACCTTCAGATCCGCCAGTCAGAATTCTTTCATATTTGGTATACAACATCTCTAGGGGGATCAGATTCAAGTTTGTTCAATTTGAGTTCCTCTATGGGTGGGGTTTGTGTGCAGGCCTGAAAATAAGCCGTCTGACATTTGCAGGATGAGGTCCCCAGATGGTGAATTTGATGATGCTATCCCATACAGTGGGCCAATTTATCCTCTGGGTACCTCTTTCTGTTTAGTTTTGAGATCCTGATTCAGATTGAGGTTCACAGAGTGTAAATTTAGTGATGCTACCTTGCTGTGCAGGGTAGCATCACTAAATTCACCCTCTGGGGACCTCATTTTGCAGATGACAGTCTGCTTATTTTCTAGCTCCGTTGGGTGGTGGGGGGAATGCTAGGTTCAGGTTTGTTCAAATCCATTCCTTAGTGTTTTTCCATAAAATTTGTCTTTCATGACTTCATTCCTTTGTAGTGTTGATGAACCATGTCTAACTGAATGTGACCCCAAATACTTCTTTTAACCACTTTGGCAGGTGAGCGATTAAGACCCCTTGGCACCTCTTGTTTATTGACACTTTAGAAAGCCAGGGTCACCTCGTGTCAAACAGTTTTATGGGTGGAGTAAGCCAGAGTACCCAGAAAGAACCACTGAACAGTTACAAGGAACTGAGAGACTCCCTAATGTACTAACTCTGCACAAGCAGGGTGAGCATTGTTTGAAGACAAGTGTGCCATCGACATGCAGTACGCCTTAGTATGCCATATGAGCAATCAGGATTAAGTGACTTGCCCAAGGACACAACACAGTTACCCCTCAGGGCTCAAACTGTGGACCTTCAGGTTTGAAGTCCAGTGCCATAACCACTTATTGTTTACCAGTAGTGATAATTTCTTGTTGTATTCAATCACAACTCTTGGACCTTTGTCCCAACTAGGACCCCCTCCCCAGTTGTTATCCACACACTCACGTCTCACTTCCTTGCAGAAGGTGAGAGGTGGAAGTCATGAGTCTCATCACTTGAGCCTGCATCTCAAACTCCCAGTTTAATATGTTCTTGACAAATGCTCCACCCTCAGCATCACTACTGGTCTCATTATCCTCGCATTTTCAAAAATGCAGTGATATAGTAATGATCTCCATCCATACATCCCTTTTTTGCTCTCTAATTTTGAAACTTACCATACTTATTAAGTATGGTATAGAGATGACAAAAATAGGTTTAGTTTGAATTTTTGTCACCAGGTAGGGCCAGTGGTGCCACTTAAACACTGAGCTAAAATATTGCTTTCCAACGAAAAGTATCCTAGGATATATAATTTTGGTTGTTTAAAGTGTGTTTATATGTTCTGGTAGGGTCTCAAGATGTGCATAAAGGTTTCAAGTTTCTGATTCGGCTCCATGTTGCACCCGCAGGGCCACTTTTGTCGTTAAAGAGTCGGTTTCCGTCAAAAGGCTCCAAGGGGTTTTAATTCGAAATACTGAAAGTGTGTTCATGTGCTCTGGTAGGGCCTCTAGATGTGCATAAAGGTTTTGGATTTTTTATTTGGCCCCATGTGGTGCCCAGAGCACCACTTTTGTCGTTAGAGAATCAGTTTCAGGTGAAAGGCTCCTAGAGGGTTTAATTTGAAATGCTGAAAGTGTGTTCATATGTTCTGGTAGGGTCTCTAGATGTGCATAAATGTTTCAGATTTTTGATTCAGATTTTTGATGTGGCGCCTGTAGGCCACTTTTGTCATTTAGAGAATTGGTTTCCGGTGAAAGGCTCCTAAGGGTTTTTGTACACAACAACGTTTGGAGGGGGGTGGGAAGACTCAAGTTTGTTCTAAGCTAGTCCCTCTGTTAATATTTGGTCTCCCTATGGGGGCCTGACTTTTAACTTTGCAACATGAGGAATAATCTTTAAGAATCTTTTTCTTTAGATCCGCCAGTCAAACTCTTTTGATATTTGGAATACAGCATCTTCAGGGAGGTCAGGTTTTAATTCAAAACCAGTCCCCGGGTTTATATTTGGGCCCAAACTTTAACTTAGTCTAACACGAGTTATAGTCATTAAAAATCTTCTCCAGAACCACTAATCAGAATCTATTGATGCATGGTATACTGCATCCTTACGGTTAATATTTGGGCTTTCTATGTGAGCCTGAATTTTAACTTAGTGCAATATGGGGAATAATCTTTAAAATTCTTTTCGTTCTTCAGATCCAGCAGTCAGAATCTTTTGATATTTGGTTTACAACATCCTTATGGGGGGTAGATTCAAATTTTGTTCTCCACAAGTCCATTGGTTAATATTTGCCCAGATTTTAACTTAGTGTAATATGAGGAATATTCTTTAACCCTTTACCCAATGTAATGGCCAAAACCGGCCAGCGCTATTCTTAAAAATTGCCAATTAATTTTCATTATTTTTTTCATTTTTGTCTCAAAAACATAGGTTATGACCCATCATTGGAACGATCTCATCGAGCCCGTTCGAATGAGGGGTCATAATCTATGTTTTTGAGACAAAAAATGAAAAAAAAAATTAGTTATTCAAGAATGTTTTTTTCAAGTGTCGTCTGCTTTTCATTTAGGTAAAGGGTTAAAAATCTTATTGTCATGAAACCCCCAATAAGAATATTTTGATATATGATATATACACAATCTTTTGGGGAGTCAGATTCAAGTTTGTTAAAATCAAGTCTGTGGGTTAATATTTGGGCTCCCTATTGGAGCCTGAATTTTAATTTAATCCAGTATGAGGAATAATCTTAAAAAATCTGCTTCTTGTGCTACACTAGTCACAATCTTTTGATATTTGGTAAACAACTTCCTAAGGGGGTCATGCCCATCAATTTGTTCAAATAAAATCCCTGGGGTGACATTTTTGTTGCCTATGGGCGCTCAGATTTTAACTTTGTGCAATATTGGAAATATTCTCAAAATCTTCTCTAGAACCACCTGTCAGAATCTTTTGATATTTGGTATACAACGTCCTTGGGGGTCAATTTTAAATCTGTTCAAACAAAGTTCCTGGTTAATATTTAGGCTCCTACAGGGAGCCCTAATTTTAACTTGGTGCAAAGGAGGAATATTCTTTAAATCTTTTTGAGGACCACCATTCAGAATGTTTTGATATTTGGTATACAACACACTAACCAGGATCACATTCAGGTTTGTTCAAATCAAGTCCCTGGATTCATATTTTGGCTCCCAAAAGTGGGGCCCAAATTTTAATTTAGTATAATATGACAAATAATCTTTAAAATCTCCTTCAGATCCAATAGTCACAATCCTGATGGGGGAGTCCATTCAAGCTTATTATCTCCCGCCGACGCAGTCGGGAGGGGGATATTGAAATAGTGTTCATCCATCAGTCCATCTGTTCATCCATCACAAACTTTGTCTGCTCAACTCCTCCTACAGATTTCAGTGGAGTTTTACGAAACTCGGCCTGAAGTATCTTTATCAAGTGTAGATGTGCATGTGCTCAGGGATTTTCGATGCAATAAATTTTGCGTGGTTACAGCTTTTGAATATTGCAAAATTTCTATCACAAAGGCTTGTCCGCTTAACTCCCCCTACATTTTTTATTGGATTTTTACAAACTTGGTCTGAAGTATCTGTATCAAGTGTAGATGTGCATGTGGTTACAAATGTTTGATGCAATGGTTTTTGCGTGGTTATGGCCCTTGGAAATAGCTAAATTTCTTCACAGAAGCTTGTCCGGTTAACTCCTCCTACATTTTTTATTGGGTTTTTAGGTATCAAGTGTAGATGAGCATGTGGTCAAGAATTTTTGATGCAACGAATTTTGCGTGGTTACGACCCTTGGAAATAGCAAAATTTCCATCACAAATGCTTGTCTGCCTGACTCTTGCATTTTTCATTGAATTTTTTCGAAAATTGGCGTGCAGTATGAGTATGATGTGTACATGTACATATAGAAAGGAAGTTTTGATTCTAATGATTTTTCCAGAGTTATAGCCCTTGTCGACTTTGAATTTACCAAAATTGCAGGTTTTTGGAACATATCTTCAGTTGTGATTAAAGAAATTAAATGGTATTTGGTGATTGACATTATTGGATATGAATACATGTCCAGGTCAATAATATGATTATTCCTATTATAACATAAAAGTCGGCGGGGTATATGGATGGCGTTAGAGTGTCTTGTTAAAGTTAAGTCTCTATGTTGATATTTCAGTTCTCTAGTACTGGAAATCGGCATTATTTCTGTTGTAGCAACTTAATACTAGAAAAATCATCTGACATGAACAACAGAATTCTGAATATTTAAATGACTTCATTCCTTTGTAGTGTTAACTAGCCATAGATGCTAATTATACCCCCACTTTTTAAAAAAGTGGGGTATACTGGATTATATCTGTCAGTGCATGCATTCATGCATGCGTCCATATGCCCGTCTAATGCCTGTTCAGGTCATAACTTGAAGATTAGTGTTCAGATTTTGATGAAATTTTATACATGTGTTCAGTATCATGAGCTCGTTGAGAAACATTACCTGTTTTGCTGTCTGCATATTTTTTCCGTAAGTTATGGCCCTTAGAGTGTACGAAATAGCCAATTTTTTTGTCTGTTTGCCTTGTATCTCAGGTTTGGGTTGTCAGATCTCAACAAAATTTGGCAGGAAGATTGCTTATTTCAGTTTCTAGAGTTATCCCTTTTTTCGACGTGACCAAATGTTTTAATTTGGCTGTCCAATGTCTGTTCAGGTCATAACTTTAACATTAGTGTTTGGAAATTGATGAAATTTTATACAGGTGTTCAATATGATGAGCTCTTTCAGAAACACATGCTGTTTTGCTGTCCATATATTCTTTTCCATGATTTATGACATTTAGAGTGAACAAAATAGCCAATTTTTGTCTGTTCAGCATGTTTGAGAATGGTTTGTTTGTGGCTGCATTTGTTCAACATCTTCTCCCACTGGATGGTCCAACCATCACCAAACTTAGCACATGGGTGCTTGTGGACATTATGACTCAGGGATTGGCTTTCATGTCCCTATAGTAAAACAAAGAAAATACATGCAAATGTCCTCCCAGCATGTGGCATTATGTCTTTGTTCTATATCTCATATGTGGATGGTCCGATCGTCACTAGACTTCAGTAACGGGTGCTTTTGGCCTTCACAATTACCAATGACAGGGGGGGGAGGGAGGGGGGGTGGAATTAAATGCTGTAAAACAAAGTCAGTAAACCCCACGTGTGTATGCCTAGTGTTGAAATATGTACACCATAGCATTTTGAGAGGAAAAGGGGTGCATATGCTATGCCAGGCAGGCTCTTCTTAAAATTACATGACTCTATAGTGTTACTTTGTTTTGGGGGGGGGGGTTTAAAATGGGTTTATGAAGATTTCAATGATTTTACACAAAAACCTTTCTCCCTTTGAGATTGGTGGCTGGATCGGTCCATTGGGTGAGAAATATTGGCCATCTGACACACCCTTATCCCTCAATTTGACACTGATGGGGGTATGACAGCATCTCTGGTGCTATCTCTTTTTAAATCTTTCTTTAAACGACTTTGTCAGGTTATCACCTCAGGCCCCCTGGGGTATCTTGTTTATTTACTGTTGTTTTACAGCACTTTCGACAGCCAGGGTCCTCTCATGTTGGACAGTTTTATGGGTGGAGAAAGCCCGAGTACCCGGAGACAACCACCGAGCTGCAGTGAGCAGCTGTCAGAAGTCTCCAGCATACTAACTCAACACAAGCAGGATTAACATTGTTTGAAGGCAAGTGCACCAGTGACGAGCAGTATGCCATACTACACAGTGCCATTGTGTCCCTGCATAGACAATTGGGATAAACTCCTTGCATGCTGCTGCGGATATTCCTGCCAAACACCAAATTTCTCTTGCCATTGAAATATGTATAATTTGGGTATATTTAATCCAGTTTCCACCTGCAAATTTAATTAATTTAATTTAGGTGAATTGCATCACAGCAGCCATGACTAGATTTGATGGAAAATATCTTAAAAATACTCAGTGTATTAAGAGTTAAGTGTCTTGCCCATGGACACAATGCAGTTGCCGCTGGTCAGGATTAAACCATGGACATTTTAGTTTGAAGTTCAACGCTTTTAACCCCTGAGCCACTAAGTTAGCCTGATAGAGTTGTAGGATTAAATTATAACTGAGCCTTCCAACAAATGCAAGAGAAACTTGCCTATTTTGTCATATACAGTGGTGTAAAAGACAGTATCATTCAGAGTTAACTCTTTCACATAAACTGAAAACCAGAATACCAGTATTTTTTCCCCAAAAATTCTCATTTTTTCAGGGTACATGCAGATTTTCTTGCCTGTTTTTGCATAAATTTCCCATAGTTTTTCCTTAGTCTGCACACAAATTTTCCATAGCTGTAGATCAGGCATGTCAAAGTACCGCCGGTACCACCATAACCGGTACCATGATGGGACAGAGCCTGTCCTGCGGAAACTGGTACTGGGACAAATCAACAATTGGATGACATATTGCAATCAGATGGGAGAAATTTGCATATAAACCGCCCCAGTCCCGAAGATTGCATGACAAACATAACACCGTGCCAAATATTCTGTGGCAACATTAAAGTAATCATAAAGCGTGATGATCGTGCTTTATGATTACTTTGATTTCACCCCAGAATAATTACTTTGAAGTAGCCAATAGCGGTGCTTTCATTGTCTTTAATGCGATGTTTGAAAAGTCAAAATGGTCGGCCTTATCGTGGTCATGGTGAGACAGAACATGCACCTGTAGAGTGTTTTGATATGTTAATTCAAAAACAAGTAAAAAGAATGTCTTGCAAGTGTGCCATACATGATTATTAGCCTGTTTACCCTCTTTCAATTAGGAAATTCCTGATAAAATAATTTAGTTAAAACAATATTTATTTATTCAACATTTTCAAGAGGTACAAAGTACAACATAGTTGATGGTGGATCCGGCAGAAAGCTAGAAAACTTATACAAGGTCGTTTCCACAAAAAAATAAAATAATTTTGTCCTGGTACCAGCGGGACAGAAGCTTCAGTACCAGTACCGGCTGGAGCATGAGGGAACCAGCAGTACCAGTACCGGTTCAAGTACCGGTTGACATGCCTGATGTATACACCATTAAAGTATTTTCCATAGCCTGCACACAGCTTCTTCAGAACCTTTTGATACTAAACCCAAATTTTCACAATATTTTCTAATTACTGAAAAATTAAAATTGCAGTTCTCCATAAATTTTCACAGTCTGTATGAACTCTTTTTCTTATCCACACCAAACTCGTTACTGCTCGTAAGAATAAGCACAAAGTGCTTGTTTCAATGAAGTATTATGAAGTGCTGTTTGGATAAATAAAAAAATTTTTTAGCATGGGTGGCTTTTTACCCGTTTTCCAAGTAAAGATTCACCATTTATTTACCTAACATAACAGTAAAACACGGCCAGCATTTTTTGCTCAACTTGACAAAGTCAAGTATGAGCTATTGGGATGGATTGTGATCCGTTGTCCATCCGTAGTCTGTCTGACCACAATTCCTTTAGCACACCCTACAGGCCGCAGCTCTAACCCGATCAGTTACAAATTTCATATGTGGCTTTGTGGCAATGTCTAGATGTGAGCTATTGACTTTTTTTTAATTTCATTGAAAAACATGTCTGCCAGTGGCCATCTTGGATTTGAATATAAGTTATCTAACAATTCCTTTAGCACATTCTACAGGCTGCAGCTCTCACCCGATCAGTCACAAATTTAATATGTAGCTTTGGTGTGATGTCAAAATGGGCGCAATTGAATTTATAAATTGTCAACAACTCTATTAGCACAACCTACAGGCAGCATCTCTCACCCGATCTTTTTCAAATTTCATATGTAGCTTTGGTGTAATGTCTAGATGGGAGCTATCGAATATTTCTGAATTTTGTTGAAAAACATGGTTCCAGCAGCTATCTTTGATTTGGATATAAATTGTAAACAGTTTCATTAGCACACCCTACAGGCTGCATCTCTCACCTGATCTTTTTGAATAATATATACATATACAGCTTTGGTGTGATGTATAGATGGGAGCTATCAAATATTTCTGAATTTCATTGAAAAACATGGCCGCCAGTGGCCATCTTGGATTTGGCCTATCAGTTGTCAACAATCCCATTAGCATACCCTACAGGCAACATCCCTCATCCCATTTTTTTTCAAAATTTCATATGTAACTTTGGTGTAATATCTGGAGGCAGTTATCAAATTTTTCAGAATTTTGTTGAAAAACATGGCCAGTAGTGGCCACCTTGGATTTGGCATATAAATTGTCGACAATTCTATTAGCAGACCCTACAGGCCACACCGCTCACCCAATCTTTTTCAAATTTTATGTGTAACTTTGGTATGATGTCTAGATGGGAGTTATCAAATTTTTCTGCATTCCGTTGAAAAAGATGGCTGCCACCGGCCATCTTGGATTTGACATATAAATTGTCAACAATTCCATTAGTTCACACAACAGGCCCCATCCCTCACCCGATTCTTTCAGATTTCATATGTAGCTTTGGTGTGATGTCTTTTTTGTAGAAACTTGAGTGAATGACTTGTCATTACTGGATCTTTATATTTAGTTCAGTCCCTTTTTGGACAGGTTGAGCTGCAGTGTCATGGACACTTTCATTTACAAAACTCACCTTTCAAATTTTAGAAGTTTTTCAATTTCAACCTAAATACATAGCTTATGACACATTGGACTCGTTACAACAAGGGTTCATAATCTTATGTTTTTGAGGCAAAAAATATATATTTTTTTTTAGTTATTCAAAACTTCTTTTGACAGTGTTATTTATTTGTATTAAGACAAGGGTTTATTCTAAACTTTTCCACAACTTTACACAAAGCTCCGGCTTTTAGGTATGAAGTGAATTCAAGAGCATTCAAGGGCCTTTTCTGTCCAGTATTCTTGGATGGGGTAAGCCTAGAATCAAAATTTATCAATACTAAAAAGGAATCAACCATCTACTTTCACTAGTGTCTAGTCAGTAGCACTTAAAATAAAATAAGTTGAATGTTAACCCTTTACCTAACATGAAAAGCAGACGATACTTGCAAAAAAAATTCTTAAATGACTAATTTTTTTCATTTTTTGTCTCAAAAACATAGGTTATAACCCCTCTTTAAAATGAGCTCGATGAGCTTGTTGCAAAGAGGGGTCATAACCTATGTTTTTGAGATAAAAAATGAAAAAAATAATCCCACAGAAATTTTTCTCTTTTTGCAAGCACTGATCACAGCCTCATAATTTTTAAGGTCCTTTTCAAACCTGTTTTCAATAATGAGGTAAGAATCAAGATTGTAAGCTTGGAATCAAATCTTTCAAAATTATGAAGAAACAAGAGGCCCCAAGGAGCCTTAATCGCTCACCAGCCAAAGTGGTTTAAAGAAGTATTTGGGGTCACATTCAGTTAGACATGGTTCATCAACACTACAAAGGAATGAAGTCATGAGAGACAAATTTTATGGAACTTGGGACATGGCTTAAACAAACTTGAATCTTACCCCTAAGGATGCTGCATACCAAATATCAAAAGCATTCATCTGCTGGATCTGAAGAAGATTTTTAAAGAAAATTCCTCATTTTGAACTAAGTTATCATTCGGGCTCCCACAGTGAGCCCAAATATGAACCCAGGGACTTGGCTTGAACAAACTTGAATCTCACCCCCTAAGGATACTGCATGCCAAATATCAAAACATTCCGAGTGCTGAATCTGAAGAAGAAGATTTTTAAAGAAAAATTCCTCATATTAACTAAGTTATAATTCGGACAAAGGGATTTGGCTTTAACAAACTTGAATCTCCCCCGAAAGGATGCTACACACCACATATCAAAACATTTCGACAGCTGGATCTGAATAAGAAGATTTTTTTAAGAAAATTCCTAATTTAGAACTAAGTTACAATTTAAGCTCCCACAGTAAGCCCAAATATGGACCTAGGGACATGGCTTGAACAAACTTGAATCTCACCCCCCAAAGGATGCTGCATACCAAATATCAAAACATTCCGACTGCTGGATCTGAAGAAGATTTTTAAAGAAAATTCCTCATTTTGAACTAAGTTATCATTCAGGCTCCCACAGTAAGCCTAAATATGGACCTAGGGACATGGCTTGAACAAACTTGAATCTCACCCCCCTAAGATGCTGCATACCAAATATCAAAACATTCCAACTACTGGATCTGAAGAAGAAGATGTTTAAAGAAATTTGCCTGAAATGCACTAAGTTCAAATTTGAGCTCCTGTACTGAGCCCAAATATGAACCCAGGGGCCGATTTGAACAAATTTGAATCAGATCCACCCCACAATGTTGCATACCAAATATCAAAAGATTCTGCCTGCTGGATCTGGAGAAGAACATTTTTTAAGAAATTTGCCTGAAATGTACTAAGTTCGAATTCGGGCTTCTATACTGAGCCCAAATGTGAATTCAGGGGGCCGATTTGAACAAACTTGAATCAGATCCACCCCACAATGTTGTATACCAAATATCAAAAGATTCTTCCTGCTGGATCTGGAGAAGATGATTTTTTAAGAAATTTGCCTGAAATGCACTAAGTTCGAATTTGGGCTTCTATAGTGAGCCCAAATATGAATCCAGGGGGCCGATTTGAACAAACTTGAATCAGATCCACCCCATAATGCTCTATACCAAATATCAAATGATTCTGCCCACTTGTGCAGGAGAAGAAGATTTTTTAGTAATTTCTCTAATATACATAGGGTGCTATCAGAGTTATGCTCCCCTATGGAGCCCCAAGTGGGCATGTCCATTTCATTTGAACAAACTTGAATTGACATATGGTAATGAACATCCATACCAAGTTTCGAGCAAATCGACCTAGCGGTTTCAGAGGAAAAATCGTTTGAAAAATGTTCACGACGCCGGACAGACAATGACGGACGACGACAGACGGCAAGTGATAAGTTTAGCTCCCATCGGTGAGCTAATAAGCAATCTACTTTTACTAGTGTCTGGTTGGTACCATTTAAAATAAGCTAGGTCAACCTACAGAGAATTCTACTCTTTTTACAAGCACTGATCATTACAGCTCCTGGCATTGATTCTCAGAAAGCTGTCCATGATAGTTTTTCAAGACTCAATGCCATGGAGTTTGTTTTTATTAGAAATGACAACTTGAGAGTGAAATATTCATATTGTCATCTGCAACATGAAAGATCAATTTCAAGGCTTTAAGTTTAAGATTTTACAAGGACCATTCTGTGTTTAACAAAAAAACGTTATTGTTTCTCTGGCATTTTTCCTCACTTCTTTGAAGAAGGTAAGTTTTTAAACAAAATTTTAATCCATAAAATAGTATTGAAAAATTAAATTGAAATTGTCTCAGAAATTTAACTATCTGTGCAGTGATGATGAAAAACCAGTTTTCCAGCAGCAAACATTTTGCATAATGCAGCAGCATATTTTATCAATTATATCATTATTAAAGTTAACCAATTTTTAATTGTTTGAGCTCTGTCAAAGAAGGAAAAATTGGTTAATTTTCTGTCCCCACAAGAGCAAAATCTTAGTACAGTAGAGCCCTGTTAATTGAATAGTCCTTTTGCCAGTAAGAATTAATCAATTAACAGACTATTCAATTAACAGGGATCTGATCACTTTCCTGTATTCTAGACATAAACTGAGCATTTAGTCTGTTATATCTTGTTTGACAGAGCCTGAACTGGATGTATTGAGGCCAAACTGGACAATATACAAAGGTAATTCAGTGTTTGTTAGTGCAATTTCTCGACATATTACAAGATTTTTTTTCAATTAACAGGAGTGTACTCTATAACCAATATGCAATTAACAGGGCAAATTTGTACTGAAGGTATGGTAAATGGTTTTGTATTTGGAAATTACATTCAGTTGACAGGAATATTCAAATAAAAGATATGCAATAAAGTGGGCTCCACTGTATCTTCAAAATAAATTTCCAGTTTAAAAAAAAAAGTGAAACAGATTTTCAATGATTAAGATTTTCCCATACTGGTTAATCTCTTGACAAATTTTCAAAAAAATTCACCAAACATGAATGGACAAATTGATGTAGGTTGCAAAAATACTCTTAAGTTACAAAGGGGCAATAACTCTGCTAAAATTAGTCCAACCAATCTCAGAATCTCAGGTGCACATGATTCCATGCTGGTCAGTCTCTATGGCAAGTTTTAAAACAGGCCCTCAAGGGGCCTGAGGGCGCTCACCTGACATGATAGCCTAAATATCAACCTAGGGAATTGATTCCAACAAGTTGCATCTGCCCCTCCTAAAAAAAAGCTTTCCCAAACATCCAAAGATTTTGACCAGTGGATCTAAAAATAAAGAAGATTTTTAAAGAATATTCCTCATATTGAACTAAGTAATAATTTGGGCTCCCATGGGGAGCCCAAATATGAACCCAGGCACTTGGCTTGAACAAACTTGAATCTCACGTCTGTAAGGATGCTGTATACCAAATCTCAAAAGATTCTGACTGGTGAATGTGAAGAAGATTTTTGAAGAATATTCCTAATATTGAACTAAGAGCCCAAATATCAAACCAGGGACTTGGCTTGAAGAAACTTGAATCTCACCACCACCCCCCCCCCCCCCCCCTCCCCACCCCCAAGGATGCTGCATACCAAAATATCAAAACATTCCGACTGCTGGATCTGAAAATTCCTCATTTTGAACTAAGTTATAATTCAGGCTCCCACAGTGAGCCCAAATATGAACCTAGAGACTTGGCTTGAACAAACTTGAATCTCACCCCTGAAGGATGATGCACACCAAATATCAAAACAATCTGACTGCTGGATCTGAACAAGAAGATTTTTAAAGAAAATTCCTCATTTTGAACTAAGGTATAATTCGGGCTCTCACACAGTGAGCCCAAATATGAACCCAGGGACATGGCGTGAACAAATTTGAATCCCATAGAAAGCCCAAATATGGACCCAGGGATTTGATTTCAATAAACATGTGAAACAATCTTCCAAAGATGTTATATGTGAAATTTGAAAGCTTTTGGAGCAGTGGTTTGGGAGAAAAGTAGTGTTAAATGTTTTTCCCATTACCCACAGTGTTAAAAAATGCTGACTCGGCACTTTTTAAAAAGTGCTGAAAAAGTACCCCATGATAAAACTGATAGCAATTGTTCTTTGGCTCACCAACGATAGTTGTGTGAGCCTATGGCATAGCCCTCATGTCGGCGGTAGCGGCTGCACCGGTGTCGGCATCCAGATTCATACATTTTGAACTTTTGTGTGCAGGTTTTGATTTTTTTTTTGGATTTTTTGTTTTGCTTTTTTTGTTATGTCAGCATGCTTTTCAGGGATAGTAATATTTTATTTAACCCTTTTCATGCTTAGTTACTTGAATTTGGGACTTTTGTGTACAGGTTTTTGAGTGCTGGTTTTTATGCCCCCCGACTTAAGTCAGGTGGCATATAGTGATTGAAGTGTCCGTGTGTGTGTGTGTGTGTGTGTGTGTGTGTGTGTGTGTGTGTGTGTGTGTGTCTGAGCCAATAACTCAAAAACGGTTAGAAACGATTGTACAATTGTTAAATTTTTTACAGATGTTAAGGACAGTCAGAAGGTGTGTCGCGTATAATAGTTTCCGCTGCATCTGCAAGGTGGAGGTCACAATTGACCTTCATATGTTCAGGGTCACAAATCATGTCTCAAGCGTAACTCCAAAACTAGTAGGGCTACAATCGTCTAACATCGCTCAATTATAAAGGACAGCGGGTGAATGTGTCACACACCACAGCAAGGTCCGTAAGGTCAAGGTCACATTTCAAGGTCACACTGAACACGGTTAGGGCCACAGTCATCAAACTGCACACAATTATAAAGGACCATGGGAGGATGTGTCACACACCATAGCCGGGTTCGTACCTTCAAGGTCAAGATCACATTTCAAGGTCACACTAAAAATCGGTCAATATTCGTGTCTCAGCCATAACTCAGAAACGAATCATAGAACAATTGTTAAACTTTTTACAAATTTTAAGGGCAGTCAGAAGGTGTGTCACGTATAATAGTTAGTTTCTGCCGCATCTGCAAGGTGAAGGTCACAAGGGATGGGGGGGGGGGGGGGATGTGTTACCTTGGTAACTTTTTACTTGTTTTTTTTATATTTGTCTTTCTTTTCTTCCAAGGAGTAATTTACCTTGCAGTATATTGCCATGGTTCCAGTTTTATGTTAGAATGCTTCTTAGGGCCAGTATTATATTATTTAACCCTTTCCCAACTTATTTACTTTAATTTTGGACTTTTTTGTTCAGGTTTTTGACTTTTCTGTGCAGGTTTTTGACTTTTGTGTACAGGTTTTGAAATTTTGTCTTCAAGTGGAGTTTTACCTTACTGGCATATTGCCATGGTAGTTACCATAACATTTCAGGGTATTTTTCTCAATTTTAACCCTTTGAAACTAATGTGATACTTTTTTGACTTTTATGTGCAGGTTTTGAGGTTTGTCTTTCTTTTCTTCCAAGTGGATATTTTTCAAGTAAAGTTTCACCTTACTGGCATATTGCCATTGTGGTTACTGTGACATTTGCGGGGTATTTTTCTCAATTTTAACCCTTAGAAACAAATATGATACTTTTTTTTTACTTTTATGTGCAGGTTTTGAGGTTTGTCTTTCTTTTCTTCCAAGTGGCGCCTTACCTTGTAACATATTGCCATGGTTTCTATTTTATGTTAGGATGCTTCTTGGGGCTGGTATTATATTATTTAACCCTTTAGCTTATTTACTTTAATTTTGGTTTTTTGTGTGCAGGTTTTTGACTTTTGTGTGCAGGTTTTTGACTTTTGTGTACAGGTTTTGATATTTTTTTTAAGTGGAGTTTTACTTCACTGGCATATTGCTTGCCATGGTGGTTACTGTAACATTTTCAGGGTATTTTTCTAAATTTTAACCCTTTGAAACAAATGTGATACTTTTTTTTTTACTTTTTTATGCAGGTTTTGAGGTTTTTCTTTCTTTTCTTCCAAGTGGATACTTTTCAGGTACAGTTTCACCTTACTGGCATATTGCCATGGTGGTTACTGTGACATTATCAGGGTATTTTTCTCAATTTTAACCCATAGAAACAAATGTGATACTTTTTTTTTTACTTTTATGTGTAGGTTTTGAGGTTTGTCTTTCTTTTCTTCAAAGTGGAGACTTACCTTGTAGCATATACTGATACCCCTTCTAGTTTACCATTCCATTCTGTTGGTCCTAAGGAAGCTTCACACCAAATAAGAATTCTCAGTGCCATGTAGTTTTGGAAATATGGGCGTTTTAAATTTTTTCTATTTTTAGCTCCTCCGGTTCCCATGGTCCGACAGGAAAATTTTTTTGGCATAAATTAAATACTTATGACCCAATAATCCCTCATATCAAATTTGGTTCAAATCAGCCTCTCGGTTTGGAAAATAGAAATTTTGGGCAGGGCAAAAATTCTTGCCCCTCCCATAACGAAAGCAAATATAGCTCCGCGAACTTCTCTTGAACAAATTTGAGTCTACACCTTAACAGGAAGCTGCACATCAAATAGCAAGTGTCTGTTACTGCTGGCTCATGAGAAGATTTTTTAAGATTTAAACTCACTTTTTGAGCCTGGCACTGCCGAGGGGCGAGGCAACTTGATTTGAACAAAATCAAAATGCGATGTTATAACATACTATTATCTCAAATTTCAATTAAATTGATTCAGCGGTTTGGGAGGAGAGGACGCAAACACCATATTCACGGACAACAGACGCCGGACGGTGAGTGATCAATATAGCTCCCCTGACTGAAAGTCAGGCAAGCTAAAAATTGGCCAGAAAATAAAGGAATACAAGCTTCCACAAAGTTGTGTCCATGGACGATAAATTCTGGGTCAAAATAACTCTGTAACGACATTTCCAATCAATCTCCAATCTTGTGTCAGGGTGTTCTGTAGGGAGTTTGAAAAAATGCTGCATCAGCATATTTGCAAAAATTGAAAAACTTTTTTCTTCAGAATCGCTGATAAGAATCTTTTGATATTTGGTGTACAGCATCCATAGGATGGTCAAATACAAGGATGGTTAAATACAAGTGTGTTCAAATCGCCCCCCTCGGTTCATATTTGGGCTCAGCAGAGGAGCCCAAATAATTAACTTAGGGCACTATGGGGAATAATCTTTAAAAATCTTCTTCAGATCAAACAGTCAGATTTTTTTGATACTTGGTATACAACATCTCTACAGGGGTCAGATTGAAGTTTGTTCAAATTGAGTCCCTGGGTTAATATTTGGGCTTCCTATGGAAGCTCGAATATTAACTTGGTGCAATATGGGGAATAATCTTTAAAAATCTTCTTCTTCAGATCCACCAGTCAGATTTTTTTGATATTTGGTATGCAGCATCTCTAGGGGGAGGGGGGTTAGATTCAGGTTTGTCCGAATGGGATCTCTAGATGAATATTTGGGCTCTTTATTGGAGCTCAAATTGTAACTTGGTGCAATATGAGAAATTTTCTTTAAAAATCTTCTTTTTCAGACCCCCTAGTGAGAATCCTTTCATATTTGGTATGTGACATCTCTTGAGGTGATTTGAATTTGTTCAAATCGACTCCCTGGATTAATATTTGGGCTTCCTATGGGAGCGTGTTTATTCACTTGGTGGAATATCGGGGTATTCTTTAAAAAAAAAAAGCCTGAATATTAACTTGGTGCAATATGGGGAATAATCTTTAACTAGAGTGTACTGTCACAATGCCGAAGTTGCGACGATTCGTGCAACGCCAATGATGTTTTAAAACACGTTGGTGAGAAAAAAACTCGGTGACAAAAAATCCTTGTTGACAGTCCATAAATGTGACAGAAATTATCCGAATGACATGCACTACTGAGAGGGTGCATACATCAGGAAGATACACTTGCATACCAAGTATGGTGTCATTCCATCAAGTATTTTAGGAGTTATGGTGTTTTTTAAACTCATTGGTGACAGACCGACCGACCGACAGACAGACCAACATTGCCACATATAGAGCTTCTCGTCACAGCTAAAATCTTCTTCAGATCCACCAGTCAGATTCTTTTGATATTTGAGATGCAGCATCTCTAGGGGAGTTAGATTCAAGTTTGTTCAAATGGGATCCCTGGATGAATATTTGAGCTCTTTATTGGAGCCCAAATTTTAACTTAGTGCAATATGAGAAAATTTCTTAAAAATTCTTTTTCAGACCTACTAGTGAGAATCCTTTCACATTTAATATGTGACATCTCTAGAGGTGTAAGGTTCAAATTTGTTCAAATCAAGTTCCTGGGTTAATATTTAGATTCCCCAAGGGAGCCCAAATATATACTTAGTGCAATATGGAGAATAATTGTTTAAAATCATCTCCTTCAGATCCAGCAGTCAGATTCTTTTGGTATTTGGTGTACAACACCTCTGGGAGGGTTAGATTGAAGGTTGTTCAAATCAGGTCCCTGGGTTAATATTTGGGCTTTTTATTGAAACCCAAAGTTTAACTTAGTGCAATATGCAAAAATTTCTTGAAAATTCCTTTTCTTCAGGACCACCAGTGAGAATCCTTTCATATTTGTGACATTTATGTAACATCTCAAGAGGTGTCAAATTCAAGTTTGTTCAAAGCAAGTCGCTTGTTTTTTCTTGTTTTAAAAAAAAAAAAAAAAAAATTGGGGGGGGGGGGTGGGGTGGGGGGGGGGGGGGGGGGGGGCTAGAGAGAGCCACAGTAGACTAGTTAAAAACAAAACAAAAATTTTGTCCGGTTGTTGTTTTTTAATACTTCACAGAACAGAGCTTGCTAGGAAGCTTTCCTAGAACCAACAGAAATGAATGGCCAAAAAAGTTGCCTTTGGTTGTGTCATAGCAAATCAAAACATTGCTCTTGCTACTGATCATTTACTGATACACTCATCTCTTTTGACAATTTGAGCCAGGTGAGCATTTTAGGCTCACTTGAGCCTCTGGTTTTATTGTTTTCTCCAGTGTCCATATTATTAAAAGCTGGGATGCCATGACACCCCTAAATGTTTCCCATGGACTTGATTTTAACAAAGCATCCTTACAAGGAAATATGATGTTTCATATAAAACATTTGTATCAGTAGGTGATTTTTTAACATTCACTCCATTCCTCAGTGTTAAAATCTCCACACTTCCTCCAAATAAGACCCCAAACATTCTGATTGGAACAAACTTGGAAATACAGTGATGTTATATCTCAAACATGGTAACATTGGAGCAGTTTTTTAGTAGAAGACCTTTCAATGTTTTCTCCATTTACCCATAGTGTTAAAATCTGAGGGCTCACAAAATATGGCCCCCATGGCTTGATTTGAACAAACTTGTAAACTGTCCTTACATAAATTAAGCAAGGAAGCATTTGCACTGGCAGTGTGTTAGAAGACTTTTTAAACTGTATTTCTCATCTGACACTGAGGGACCCACATATGGGGCTCCCCACAATAAAATAGTTTGACTATATTTCCCCATACGTTTGCTCCATACCAAACATCAACTACATCAAGAGAAGAGAAAGTTGAAGTATGACATTCAGAGCTGGTTCACATTTTAGTCCAGTGGGTCCCCATGCCCCCGACCTCCATAAGAGGTTTTAGTGGGCATACAGTTGAGGGCTCTGTCCATACAAACATTTTGCATTATAACTCGAGCATCAGATTATGAAGTCCTTTGGTATGACGACAGACCAGCATGGAGGAATGGATATTTATAAATTGCAGATTTCATACATGCATTTATACCAGAGTTATGGCCTTTGTAACACTTAGAAAACTTTCTGCGTAATGTTTTTGCATTATAACGCAAGCATCAGTTATTGGATTCTGATGGTGTGGTGAGAGACCAGCTTTAGGGAAAGGATATCTGTATATTGCAGGTTTCATGCATATGTACCATGTGATGGCCCTTGTTACACTTAAAAAACTTGGGGGAAATGACATTCATGTATAGTGGGGTTTCATCTGTACCAGGGTTATGGGCCCTTGAAACACTTAGGAAAACTTGCAGGTTTTGTCTCAGCATACATACCAGACTTATGTCCCTTGTTATACTTACAAAATGGTCCCTGTAAATGTTTTACATGATAATGAGTATTGGTCGTCAAGTTTTGATGCCCTTTGGAATAGAGAATGTCCATGCATACTTACCACAGTTATGCCCCTTGTTCAACTGTCAAAAAGAGTCACTATGAACTTTTTGTCTTGTTTTTTTGTCCCCTACGGGAACCGTAAGGGGACTATAGGATTGCACTCTGTCCATCTGTCCGTCCATCTGTTTGTCTGTCTGGCTGTCTGTCTGGCTGTCTGTCTGTCTGTCTGTCTGTCTGTCTGTTTTTTTATGTTACCACCTCTCCCTCCAACATGCTTTAAGCTACACCTTTCATATTTGGTACATGGATAAATGGTTCTGAGGGGATGATGCACGCTCAAAATTTTTTTTTCAAAAACCAAGATGGCAGAATGGTGGCCATTTTTGTTGTGTTTTTTAAGCTTTTTTCTCTATTTTCATGTTACCACCCCTCCCACCAACATGGTTCAAGCTACACCCTTCATATTTGGTACATGGATAAATGGTTCTGAGGGGATGATGCATGCTCAAAATTTTTTTTTCAAAATCCAAGATGGCGGAATGGCGGCCATTTTTGTTGTGTTTTTTAAGCTTTTTTTCTCTATTTTCATGTTACCACCCCTCCCACCAACATGGTTCAAGCTACACTTTGCATATTTGGCACATGGATAGAGGGTTGGGAGGGGATGATGCACGTTCAATATTTTTTCTTCAAAATCCAAGATGGCGGCATGGCGGCCATTTTTGTTGTGTTTTTTAAGCTTTTTTTCTCTATTTTATGTTACCACCCCTCACTCCAACATGGTTCAAGCTGCACTTTTCATATATGGTACATGGATAAAGGGGTTGTGAGGGGATTATGCACGCTCAATATTTTTTTTTCAAAATCTAACATCTGTCTGTCTGTCTGTCTGTCCGTCTGTCTGTTTTTATGTTACCACCTCTCCCTCTAATATGCTTCAAGCTACACCTTTCATAATTGGTACATGGATAAATGGTTCTGAGGGGATGATGCACAGTCAATATTTATTTTTCAAAATCCAAGATGGCAGAATGGTGGCCATTTTTGTTGTGTTTTTTAAGCTTTTTTCTCTATTTTATGTTACCACCCCTCCCTCCAACATGGTTCAAGCTACGCCTTTCATATATGGTACATGGATAAAGGGTTGAGGGGATTATGCACGCTCAATATTTTTTTTTCAAAATCAAAGATGCTTATATACTCTAGTGTCTTCTGTGACAAAAACACCTTATGTCACAAAAGCGTCGTAGGGGACTATTACCACCTCGGTGGTCAAACACTTGTTGTCAGTGGGAATCATTTTTATTGGATGGCAGCGGAATATTGAATAATTTTGATACCACCCATATTGAATGGGTATGCAGGGGGAGTTGAATGAGTTATGATAGTCTTCATGCATGTTTGTTTGTTTGTTCAAAATGGAAGACATTTATGCCATCTTGAGAATTGCCACCACTCCAGTGAGCAGCATATGCTGTCAGCGGTACTGCAGGAGAGTATATGTAATGCTTTGGTATTTTCTCTTGTCTTATACATGTCACCAACTCATAATATATGAACATGTCACCAACTCATAATGTATGCCAAATTCCATTAAAATTGGTGAAAGGGTGCCAAAAATGTAAAATCTAGGTGGGGCCCAAAATCTTGCTTCTACCATAATGACAAATATTGCCCCCAAACTTGTGTCGAACAAACTTCATTCTACACCTCAAAAGGAAGAAAATAACAAATATAAAGTTTTTGCAACTACCATTTCATGAACAGATTTTTAAAAACAATAAGCCCATGCAAGTGGCCTTAATTGCTCAACTGAGAGTTTTTATGGAAAAAAATTCACTCAACTGAACTGGGAGGAGAGTGTGTGTCAGTCAGGAAGAGATTATTTTTTTGTGATTGTTGTTTTTTGGGTTTTTTTTGCATAAATCACTTGAAATCCTTCAAAACTCATTTTGAAGCAAGAAAAGAAACTAGAGGCTCGAGTGAGCCTAAAACACTCACCTGGCTCAAGTTGTCAAAAGAGATGTGTCAGTAAAGTGATGGACAGCAATTTTCTGATTTGCTGTGATGTAACCAAAAGCAATTTTTTTGTGAAGCCTCAAAAAAGTGTTTGTATGAAACGTTTCTCTGGTTCTTTTTACCCCACCCATACAACATTTTGGGGCATAAATCAAGTACTTATGAACCAGTAAAACTACATGACAAATTTGGTTTAACTCAGCACTTTGGTACTGAAAACAGAAATTTGGGGTGAAGCCCAAAATGGGCATCTTTGCACTGGGAGCCTAAATATTGACCTACTGAGTTCCTTTGAACAAATTTGAATCTGCATCACTAATGGCATCTCCATACCAGAAATCTAGTCATTATTGTGATTGGGTTAGGCCTAAAAAAAGTGAAAAATCTGTTTCTCAGGCCCTCCTGCATAGTCCTGTTGGCTGTCGCATGCTCTCTTTTTATAACCAATGCAAACTTTAAAAAAATTAAAAATTGAATGGTTTATGTCTAATATTTTACACAAGTTAATAAAATTGATAATTTTGTCCCTTGAGTGCAATAAGGCTTTGCAATGCTTTAGCATTGCAAAGCCTTCTTGCACTCAAGGGATGAAATACACCACCATCCATGCTATTCTGTAGATTATGAGGCCTAAAACATAAAACAAACCAAGAACATGAATGTTTAATGGCAAAGAAATAATTACAAAAATAAAAAATGAAATAAAAAACTGCCTACTCGCATGCAGTTTTACAAAAAATGGCCTGAGAAACAGAAGATCTACTTTGTGGGGCCTTATGAGAAGATGATTTTTAAAGCATTTTAGGCTTTTGGTGCATTAACTCCAGCCCCAAGGGGAGAAGCAACTTTTTGGGGAAGAAAGTCCGAAGAGTATACTCCACCAAGATGCTTTGTACCAAATTAGTTCAGATTTGGCCCAAAGGCTCTGAAGAAGAATACTTAGTTGATGGAGCACAGAAAAGATGATAACTTGGAATTTTCCCATTGCCAACAATGTTAAAATGGGCATCCCCATACAGCACCCCCAAGACAAAAGCGTTAGCAATTGTTTTGGGCCATCTGTTCAATTGTTTTGGGTCATCTGTTTCCACTGAATTTTTTATATTTTTAGCTCCTGGAATTCCCACAGGGTTGCAAAATTGTTTTTTATGGGCATCAATCAAGTACTTATAACCCAATCAAAATTTGGTTCAAATCAGCCCATCGGTTCTTAAAATACAAATTTTGGATGGACCTCAAAATGGGTATGCTCCCACAGAGAGCCCAAATATTGACCTACCAACTTGCCTTGAACAAACTTTAATCTTCACCACCAAAGAATGTTCCTACCAAATATCAAAGCATTATCTGGGGTGGTTCATGATGTGAAGACTTTTAAAGATTTTTAGGCTTTTGGGGCATTAACCCCAGCCAAAAAATAACAGCAGCTTCTTTTGAACGAAGTAGCAAGGGTGTACTATATGTATGAATTTGGCCCAATGTTCTAACAAAGTCAAGTTTCAAATTAGTTGATGGCGTACAAGAAAGATGATGACTCCGCATTTTCCCATTGCCAACAGTGTTAAAATAGGCAACCCCATAAGCACCCCATGACAAAACTGATGACCATTTTTTTGGTGTCCATCTGATTCCACTGGTCACAAGGAAGTTGCATACCACAAAACAATATTCTGGTCCATCCAGTTTTTGAAATAAAGGTGTTTAAATTTTTTCTATTTTTAGCTCCTAGGGTTCTCACAGGACTGTGAAACAAATTTTTTGATGGGTGGGGTGTGCATCAATCAAGTACTTATGACCCAGTTTTACTACATGTCAAATTTGTTTAAAATTTGCCCATCCGTTCTTAAAAGACAAATTATGGGTGGAGCCCAAAATAGGCATGCTCCCACAGAGCCCAAATATTGACCGACAAACTTCCCTTCAACAAACTTTAATCTTCACCACCAAAGGATGTTTCATACCAAACATCAAAGCATTTTCTCTGATGAGAAGAAGATTTTTAGGCTTTTTAGGCATTAACCACAGCCCGAAGATTGCAGCAACTTCATTTGAACAAAGTAGAAAGGGTCTTACTCCAAAGATAGTCTGTGCCATATATGTTTCAATTTGGCCCAGTCGTTTTGAAGAAGACAAGTTTCAAAAGTTAACGGTCAGGTGAGCTAAAACACAAAACAAAATTCATAGGGCCTAAAAGAATGTTTAGATGTATTCAACCCCCTGGATTTTCTAAATAAGGTATCACTCAAAATATGACATGAAAAACAATATGGCATGTCCTTGAACAAAACCCAAACAATCTGAATACTTGGTTCAAATATAAAAGATGTTGCTAATTTATGAAGAGAGATGAGATAGATGTTATATGCAGACATAGAGGCTACATCCAATGTGTCCAATCGAAGTTTAGCCATAATTTGCCCCATTCACAGCTCGCAAGACAGTTTGGCTATAATTTGCTCCCACTAAAGGCTCTCTGGGAAATGTGGCAGTAGACTTTCAGGAATCAAAGGAACCCACTTCTACCTGTTCAGTTGAAGATATGCATTTGATTTGGTTGTATGCAACACTACATTTTGATGTACAATATGCCTGTGCTATTTATTTATTTATCGACATGCAGTACACCTTAGTACATAACACCACCATGCCCCCACGTGGGCAATTTGGATTAAGTGTCTTGCCCAAGGACACAACGTGGTTGCCGTGGGTGGGATTCGAAGACCTCTCGGCTTGCAGCCTGCATCTCTACCAACTGATCGACCACACTCCCAGCCTGTGTTACTGAGAAATTAGTCAGATTTTATAATCAAGAAGTTTTACCCAAAATATGTTAGTATTACCTGGATGTAGCTACAGGGCCATGGAGAGTGCAGACTGGCCTGAGGGCAGTGTGTAGAATGAGCATAACAGGCCCAGTAAGCGCCGATGATGCAAAGCAATAAGCAGTGGTCTGGGGGTCCTCTCCTGAAAATGTTTTTAAATTAGTGTTAGGAGAAACATTCTTCTGCATTTTCTTGACACTATCTACTCAATTATTTCCTTACAATTTGGGTAATTTATTACCTGTATTTCTATGTGCATGGTGCATTTTTTTCTCCAAAGATAATCGTGACACCACAATGCAGGAAAAAATGGTGGAAAACCACCAAACTGGAACAAGAGAATGGAACCTGGTCAGTTATGCAACTATGTACTCTTGCCACATCCACCAGCATCGGAGGCCCATACCTAGAGCCTTCCCATGACTTTCAGCTCAGACGTATCAATAGGTCGACCTACACATTTTTAAAACACCGAAAAATACCGGGCCCTTAATGGGACCTGTGCCCCACTTACCATCCCTCTGGGCACTAGTGTGCAGCCTCAATTTTAGAAAATGTCTTCTAACTTTTTCAGACTTCACTGGCCATTTTTGAGGTTATAATGAAATATCCGAAAAATCCTGTGAAGCCAATGTGATTCAATCTTAACTGGTAGAATGCTAATATATTTTTGGTCCTAAATTATATTTGTTAGGCAAATCCTAACCGATAAAATAATATCACTTGAAAGATAATATGAAGCACTTCCACAGAATATGAAGCCTTTAAATTGTGGGTACCGGCACTTTAAAATAAAGCCCAAATTTGCACTTCCAGCACTCTACCAGTTAACTTAGTATATGCCAGAAGATGGCAAAATTTTCTACCCCCGCAAACCGAGAAGTGGGCCAATATGTTATTATGAGGAGAAAATAAAACTACAGGTAGTTACCAGGGGTGGCCAATCCCCCCAAAATCATCCTGATGCTGTAACCTTGGTAATATATGGCATTAAACTAACACAGCCGCTGTTGGTAGTATTTACTCAAATAATAAGAGATAAGATTACCTGTATTTGATGACATGTCAAGTTTGGTTTTGATCGGGATCGATAAAATTTCAAGTTCAATGTCAAAGTGACCTTGACCTTTGACACAATGATCTAAAACTAGGTAGGGTTCTTCCTCTCATTATGCCTAACCCACATGCAAAAATTGGTTTCAGTTAGCCAAGCAGGACTTTAATTACAATGTTCAAGGTCACTGTGACCTTAACCTTGGGCACAATGATCCCAAAATGAAAAAGTTCCTTCTTCTCATCAAATCTAACTTACATGCCAAGTTTGGTTTCAGTGGGTCAAGCGGAATTTGAATTTTAGTTAAAGAGAAACCAACTCTGTCATGCTAAAACCACATGCCAAGAAATTATTGGGAATGCACAATTTTAATAATTAAGAGAGCCGAAACCAGCTTGGACTGATAAAATTTTAAGTTCAAGGTCACTGTGACTTTGACCTTTGGCACAGTGATCCCAAAATTAATAGGGTTCTTCCTTTCCTTATGCCTAATCCACCTGCCAAGACTGGTGTCAGTCGGCCAAGCACAACTTTAATTACAGAGCAGAAACCAACTCTGAAAAAAAAAATGAAAGTTCAAGATCACTGTGACCTAACCATGGGCACAATGATCCCAAAATGAATAAGTTCCTTCTTCTCATCATACCTAACTCACATGCCAAGTTTGGTTTCAGTTGGCCAATCAGAATTTGAATTTTAGTTGAAGAGAAATCATCTCCGTCTGCAGGCAGACAAATGGATGGATGGACAGTGCCATGGCTATATTTTTTATGGGGATAATTAGTGAAATTGGGGGGGGGGGGGGGGGGGATTACTAATTTATATTGAAGTGATCCCATTCAGAAAGCTATTATCCAAAAGAAATGGATTTTTCAACACTAGAGGCTTTACAGAGCCTGTAATCGCTCACCTGGAAAAACATATAAAAATGTGATTTCCCATAGGCTTTCCATGGTAACTATGAGCTGCAATTGTGGCCATGTTTGCAACATTACATCAAAATTACATGAGGATCATTGGTAGAAGGTGTCCCAGTCTTCAATCACGTGAAGTTTCAAAACATTTGAATCCATCAAACAGAATCATAGAATGTCTCTGGTGGCCATATTTTAGAGCCAATGGGAACAAAAAGAGGATCGTTTTGTAGAGGGCCTCCTATAGACTATTCTTGCCAAGTTTTGGTTCACGTCAGCTCAATAGTTCCAGAGAGAAGATGAAAATGTGATTTCCTATAGGTTTTTTCTATAGTAACTTTAAACCGCAATTGGGGCCATGTTTGCAAAACGATCAACATTAAAATGAGGAATGTTGGTGGAGGGTGTCCCAGTTATCAACCATGCAAAGTTTCAAAACATCTGGCCCTGTGGTTTCAGAGCAGAAGAGTTTTCAAAATTGACCAATTAGAATCAAAGAATGCTTCTGGCGGCCACGTTTTTTCACCCAACAGGAATAAAATGAGTAACAGTTGTAGAGAACCTCTCATAGACATTGACTGCCAAGTCTGGTTCACATTGGCTCAGTACTTTCAGTGAAGATGATGAAAATGTGATTTCCTATAGGGTTTCTATAGTAACTATAAGCCACAATTGCAGCCATAATTGCAACCCGATGAAGATTAAAATAAGGATCATTGGTAGAGGGGGTTACAGTCATCAGTCACATAAAGTTTTTTCAAACCATTTGGCCTTGTAGTTTCAAAGAAGATTTTTTTGAAAATGCACACATTTATGAATTTTGTTTCAACAAAAAGAATCAGTAAAAAAGGGTTAAAATATTTTGAAAATTACAATTTTTTCAGACAGTATTCTCTTTCAAAATAGCTTTAGGACGGGTAAAGGGTTACAAGAATCTTAAAAAAGATATACAATAATTACTGTCATCTGAGCTGACATGATTGCAAGATAATAAAGAGAATTTACAATATAACCTAGATTTTTCTAAATAATTTAACATGTGTCAAACATAATTAGATTACAGCTGAAGATATCAACCTACAGTTGCACTTGTTTTACAGTACAAGTCAAAATAAGTTGTGTAGGATAATCCTATAAACTATGTATCTTTTCTCTTCCTACACTGATAAGACCAGAAGCTCACTGATAGCTTTTCCAGAAAAATGTCAGATTCTGATCTTGTCAGGGCAGAAGCTGCAGTCTACTTAGTTTATTGCAGTTATGCTACAGCTTATTTTGACTTGTACTGTATACACAATATTTTTGGGTTTTTTTCCCCCAGTTCTCAGTGGAGAAAAAACTGGAACCAACCATTACCAGATTCTCAAAAAACTAGTATTTTGCTGAGAGTACCGATCTTTTGTGCAGACAGGAAGGGCATTGGGTTAAGCATTAGAATATAGCCTCTGGTGGCCACATATTTCCATCCTCTCATAGACCATTCCTGCGAAGTGTGGTTCACGTCGGCTCAGTAGTTTCAGAGAAGAAGATGAAAATTGATTTCCCATAGGGTTTCTATAGTAACAATAAGCCACAATTGTGGCCATGTTTACAACCTGATCAACATTAAATGAGGATCGTTGGTAACGGGGGTCCCAGTCATTACTTATGTGAAGTATCAAAACATTTGGCCTGGCAGTTTCAGACGAGAAAATTTTTGAAAATCCACCTATCAGAATCAAAGACTGCCTCTGGCAGCCATGTTTTTCAACCCTCGGTAACAAAAAGAGGATCGTTTGTAGAGGACCTCCCATAGACCATCCCTGCCAGGTTTGGTTCACGTCGGCTCAGTCGTTCCGGAGAAGAAGATGAAAATGTGATTTCCCACAGGGTTTCTAATAGTAACTATAAGCCGCAATTGTGGCCATGTTTGCAACGCGATCAACATTAAATGAGGATTGTTGGTAGAGGGGGTCCCAGTCATCGTTTATATGAAGTATCAAAACATTTCGGCTGGCAGTTTCATAGAAGATTTTTGAAAATCTACCAATCAGAATCAAAGAATGCTTCTGGCGGCCATGTTTTTCAACCCACGGGAACAAAATGAGGATCATTTGTAGAGGACCTCCCATAGACTATCCCTGCCAGGTTTGTTTTCACGTCGCCTCGGTTTTTCCAAAGAAGAAGAGGAAAATGTGATTCCCCAAAGGGTTTCTACTGTAACTATAAGCCGCAATTGTGGCCATGTTGTAACCCAAACAACATTAAATGAGGATCGTTGGTAGAGGGGGTCCCAGTCATCATGTATGTGAAGTTTCAAAACATTTGGCCCTGCAGTTTCAGAGAAGATTTTTGAAAATCCACCAACCAGAATCAAAGAATGCCTTTGGAAGCCATGTTTTTCATCCAACGGGAACAAAATGAGGATCGTTTGTAAAGGACCTCCCATAGACCATTCCTGCCAAGTTTGGTTCACACCGGCTCAGCAGTTACAGAGAAGATGAAAATGTGAAAAGTTTATGGACGCCGGACAACGACGGACGCCAAGTGATGAGAAAAGCTCACATGGCCTTTTAGGCCAGGTGAGCTAAAAAAGGGGCTCAACTCCTGCTGCAATCAACTAAATTTGGTGAATGTAGAATCTGGGGAAAATCTTCCCTCAATGTATACCTGCACCAAGTTCTATCAAAATCCAATTATATTTGTTCAAGAAAATGTTCTAACGGTTGGGACCCATTTCTATACCCCTGCTAAACTTTCTTTTATCAAAATCTGATTACATCTGTTCAAGTTATTGCTTTCACAAAGTCTTTATCAGACTAGAGGTCTACTTAAGATCGCAAAGTAAAAATTCCGATACCATTCAACAAAGAAGGACCAATGCCAATTTTTACCACTTCAGGGAGGTGTCAAGATCATGTGGTAAAATATGTCACTTATTTTCAACTTTATATTATCAAATTTTGAAGTTTTCCAGCACTCTGTCAGGTTTACATTAAGCGTTGAATATAATTTGCCAGTGTGAAAACAAACGCCATTGAATAAATTCAACTATTCCATCAGATGTATGTAAAACCAGAGGCTCAAGTGAGCCTAAAACGCTCACCTAGTTCAAGTTGTCAAAAGAGATGAGTGTATCAGTAGGTGATCAGCAGCAAGAGCATTTTTTGATTGCTATGACTCAACCATAGGTAACTTTTTTGGCCATTCATTTTTGCTGGTCCAAGGAAAGCTTCCTAGCAAACTGTGTTCTGTGAAGTATTAAAAAACAAGCGAACAAAATTTTTTTTTGCCCCCCCCCCCATTCCATCCGTCATAAATCAAGTACTTATGACCCAGTTATATACTACATGACAAATTTGGTTCACATCTGCCCATTGGTTCTGAAAATAGAAATTTTGAGTGGATCGAGGCCAAATTTTAGAAACCTACTGAGTTTCTTTGAAAAAAAAGTAAATCTGCATCACTAAAGTAAGTTCCAAACAAGAAATCTATGCATTATTGCAAGTGGCTAATGAAAAGATGATTTTATTTATTTATTTATTGGCGTTTTAAGGTCACATATTTCTGCACAATGGCTAATCGTGACCTTGACAGTTTTAAGGGTGGAGGAAGCTGAAGTACCCAGAGAGAACCACCAAGCAACGTCGAGCAACTGTCAGCTCCCCAACATACCAACTCCACACAAGCAGCGTTAGCATTGGTTTAAGACAGGTGCACCATCGACGTGCAGTACGCCTTAGTACACAACTCCTCTGTAGGCAATGGGGGTGAAGTGCCTTGCCCAAGAACACAACATGGTTGCCACAGGTGGGATTCAAACCGAGGACCTCTTGGCTTGCAGCCTACACCTCTACCTACTGAGCTACCTCACCCCCCAAAAAAGGATTTTTAAAGCATTTTTGTCTTATGGAGCATTAACACCAGCCTAAGGGATATAGTAATTTTGTGGGAAAAAAATCAGAAGAGTAAACTCCACCAGCCTGAAGATGCCAGGAGCTTTATTTCAACAGAGTAGAAAAGAAAAACTCCAAAGATGGTCTGTGCCATAAATGAGAAACAGAATTTACTGCCACCAGTAAATTCAAGTCCATGTGAAAATGGTTAAAGCATCAGAATTAAATTTATGATTTTTTTTTTTTTTTTTTTGGGGGGGGGGGGGTGGGGGGGGTCAAGAAATCAGAAATATGTTTTTGTTAACAGTATTACATAAAATAAAATTTTTGGAACCCACAATGAAGTCTTGCGAGGGTTAAATTAAAGATATTCATACAGGTGAATCACATGATTTTTTTTTCCAAGAACCAGAAAAAAAATTTGTGCACAACATTGAAAGGGTTTGATCAAGGCATCAATAAAATCTTTGGAATCCACATTGAAGTCCAGAGAGGGATAAATTAAAGATATTCATACAGGAATCAGATAATTTTTTCCAAGAAACCAGAACACTGAAAGGGTTCAACGTGAAATAAAATCTTTGAAACCTACATTGAAGTCTTGAGAGATTTAAATTAAAGATATTCATACAGGAATCAAATAAATTTTTCCAAGATACCAGAAAAAATACATATGTGCACATAATAACAGCTTTAATCTG